>JBBPBX010001086.1:0-37446 GCA_038048925.1 Garcialebias charrua | reverse complement strand
GGACTTACGAGAACATGTGCTTCGTGTTCTGACGTACGAATTTCCGGTTTACGAGCAACTCATAAGTACGGAACTCGCTCGTAAGTCGGGGACTACCTGTAGCTAAATTTAATCAGGTTGTAAGAAAAGAAAATATATTAGAAACAATCATCGCATGCATATAAGTTTTATCTGCCTGTGAAGTGAAAAAAGGTCTAATATGATGGAAATTTGTCAAGTTGAATTTTATTGCCATTAAAGCATCTCCAACCATGTATTGTACCAAATGGTGCTTTGCCACTGTCTCTATAGTTCCACATCACACTACACCAGTTAAGGGCCTGAACACTGTCAGTACCCACCCCCACTCAACCTGGTTAATGGTACAATCTTTTTTGTGTTTCCAAGCGAACTGCGCCGATGTGACCTTTTTGTCGTAAGTAGACGGCAGTTGTTGTTTGGCCAGCAGAGCTACATCACTGGATGACCTACGCAGCAAAGCTGCAAACTACGTCTGAAGCACCGTTTCCTCTCTGATCGTGTTGAGTGTGTGTTGTTTTTGCTAGTTTCTGGTATGGAAGCTCCAAAATTAGTGCTGTGGACCAACAATGAAAGACACATTTCTAACTTTATTGGCCAAGGATTGAGCAAGAGCTGGTCGGCACCACAAGAAATTAGCGTATTTACAGAGAGATATCAGAGATTGATGGAGCAGCATGGCTATACCCAGACTTAAAGCAGTTTCAGGAAAAGCTAAAACAATTTGAAGACCAATTATAGAGCAATTAAGGACCACAAAGGTAAGAGTGGCTCGAACACGATGACCTGCTACGATACCACCCACTTTGCATTGATGAGTCCACTATAGTGTCCTTGAGTAAGCCCAACTCCACTGCCTTCGACATGCTTATCAATGTTTAAGTTAAAACAAAATTCTTAATATTTAACTCAAAACATTGTATGAGTGTGGAAATGAGAGAATGGCAATGTCAAAACATTTGACTGAGGTGTCATGGTCAAACTGAGGTGAAGTTAAAGAAGGTACTTTATGAATGTAAACTTTTATCATTAGTTGTTGGAGATTGACACATTATTAATTAGCTCTTGTTTAGGTTCATTTGTGTTCACTTATTAGCTATCTTGTTGTAGAAGCTGCATTTTTGACGTTGAAGGGTATTGGTAAGAAGCGGATAAAATTGGAAAATAGCTGCAGTCAATGAAGGAGAATGTATGCTAAAAAACAGGAGTTTCAACTCAAATTACAGGGTCACGAGAACATCAGGAGGTATTAGCAAGGATTAGAGTATCTGCAAATGTGCTTTAATAATTTGTTATACACGTAGTCCCTGACTTACGAGCGAGTTCCGTTCCTCCGACTATCTCGTAACATGAAAATCTCGTAAATCGGGGACTACCTGTATTTATATATATAAATATATACCGCACCAGCCGCCACTGATACACGTACGTGTGCGGTAATGACTATTCTAACACTTTAACACATTTTAAAAGAGCATACAGTAAATAATAAATTAATTTCTTACTTTGAGCGGCAGCTTCTGTTAGCTCCGCTGTTAGCACCGCTGCGTTACGTCCGAGCTTCGCAGCTTTCTGTAGCACCACGCAGTCCAAACCCTTTACAGGAAGGACTGTTAGTATCCTAACTTCATACATTTGGAGACAGAAAAAGTTTTAATAACTTACCGAAAGCCATCTGCGCGCGCCGCCTTTAGCTGCACCTGTTAGCCTGTTAGCCCCTCCGAATCCGCGGCTGCTGTTGTAGTCCGCAGCTACGGGCAGTCCGGTTTAGCTGCACTTCCAAAAAGGCTGTCGGCTTTGTTATTCCAAGTTAGCTCGGTGTCCCCCGATATCTTCGGCTTCCAGTCCGACATCGAGGCGCGCTCCAGGAACCTCTGATCGCACAAAGCCGGCTGTCCGGTGGAGCTACGAGGCTTGAGCTAACTGGCTAAAGTTAGCTCGTTCCTCCTCCGCTTAGCTCCGGTCGTTGCATGTCAGGCGGCGGCGCGGCGGCGCTTTGGGAGCGATCGCGGCTGTTGTTCCAGACCAGACACATCCACAAAGTTCACCGAGTGTTTCCAGCTAATTTATCCGTATGAGGCAACCTCTGATCGGACGCACGGTCCTCCAAAGCCAGCTCCCGGCCATAGATGGCCTCTTCGCGGCATGCTCGGCTTGGTGTCACCGCCCGCTTAGCTCCGCTCGTTATATGTCAGGCGGAGGCGTTTTTGGAGCGATCGCTAATACTGTACAGTACACTCAAAATTGAAATAAAACATAAAAATAACAATTGTACTTTATTTATAAAGCCATTTAAAATGACCACAGCTGCAACAAAGTGCCGTACACATGAAATTAAGAACATTTAAAAAAAAAATGTATTTCATATTTTTATTCATTATGATAATCTCGTAAATCCGGAACCTCGTAAGTAAGAGCGCTCGTAAATTGGGGACCACCTGTATTACAGTAGACATTTTAGCTTGCAATAGTAAGACAAACACATGTGTATTATAAATGGCTGCATTAATTTTACATATGTTCATGCCGGTTAGCTTGCACTGAGGCTGAACTTTCTGTGTTGGACTACAGCTCTTTGCTTGTTCTACAATTTCCAGTAAAAAGTAACCGTTATTTAACCAGACAAATCCCATTGAGATCACAGATCTCTTTTTCAAAAGAGGCCTGGGCCTGAAGGCAGACTAACATGCATGTTTTTGATCCGTGGGAGGAAGCCAGAGTACCCGGAAAAAAAACCACGCAAGCGCGAGAAGAACACGCAAACTCCGCACAGAAAGACCCCAGTTCCAACCAGGGATTGAACCCAGGACCTTCTTGCTGTGACGCAACAGTGTTAACCACTGAGCTGCCATGCTTCCAAAAATGTCTCCTGTGAATTTGGTTTCTATACTGAATTCACTCCTTTACTTCAAGCTTTGTCTGTTTTCAAAGCAAAATGATCTTTCCACACATTAGAGACCAGCCTCTTCCAAAGCAGCATCACTCCTCTACTATTTAAAACTAGAGGAGTGACTAAAGCAGGTATTGTAGAGTCTGATGCTTTTTTTCCCTGCACACACCATTGCCAAAATCATATGCACTTGTGTTTTGTGTTACATGCACGCAGCAGATTATGTAGTACTGTATTCTGTCTAAGTCCTATTTTGTTCAGCATGTGTAATCCCCTTAACTTCTCTGCTGATAGCCCAACTACCTTCACTTCAGATTAGCTGAGGCAGAGATCAAGAAGTGCTCCTTTGACAGTATGTAGGACAACACAGATGGGACACATGTTTCTGGATGATGAATTGGGCTTCATTCAAGATGGATTTGGTTTTGATTTAAACTAAAGGATGTCCAGCAAAAAAAATACATATTTTGCATGATTTCATGCTTATAATCTCGTGCAGTCACATCCTATATCATCTGCTTTTGATAAATGCTGTACATGCAAGCCCTTGCATGTAATACAATACACTTGATTAATCTTCTCATAGAAATTAACTTTTTTGCATATGCGTATATAGCAATGTGCCTCCCCTGAACATGGCTCTGTCACTTTACGAGCTCTAACCATCGTTATTGTAATGAGACTAGGGATCCACCGATCCACATTTTTTACTTCCAATCCGATCCTTAAATCTGGATATCGGTCGATACCGATCCAGTTCCGATATCATCATCATCATTGATTTTAGATGAGGCTGTAAAATCTCCTCTCAAGTACAATGTGTACACATACATGCATGAATGTCCAAAAAGGCAACTTGAGGTAAGTTGTATTAATGTTGGATAAGTTTAAAAGTTATAATTTAATTCTGCTAACACAAAACGTGTTTTTTATTTATTCCTTGCTTTAAAGTGGATATTAAAGTGATTAATTTAAGTGATTGTTTAAAGTTATTTCATATATTCTTTTAAATAATGGGGTGATATAAGATGTTCTTCTTCTTTCTGCACTCTTTTCACTCAATGTTTTCTTTTTTGATGAATTTGTTTTATTTTGTCTCTTTTAAATGAATGAATAAATGAATTAAATTAAATATTAAATGGCTTTACATCTGCTAAGTTCATGGCGTAAACCAACATACATGTTCCTGTTTTTAGTATTTTACATCGCTTAATACTGTAGCTGTTTATGTTTCTGGCTTTTTACCGTTTTCTTGTAATTTTTAATTAATATCCTTTTTTTATGATTGTCTACTGTTGTACTGATAAAAATCTCCTGGAGGGTAAACCATCTTGGCTGCAAGTATCAAGCTGCGAAATCCTTCATTTTCTACAATTGATAGCTGTTGGTCATTAATTACGATGAAGTTCAGCAACTTCTCGGTAAACATTTGAGCTCCGTGGCTTCAGCGGTGAGTTTTTCTTGTTCAATCCGGGGCGGGCGCTCTGATTTCAGTCAGCTGCTCTCAGCCTGTCCCTCCACCGAGACGGGGACATGGCTGGCCGGGTCGGACTGGACGCAGCTGGCCGGGTCGGGATGCCTGTGTTTCGGTTCAGCAATAGTGGCATCCCACTGAAGCCCAGGAGCTCGAATGTCCAACGTAAACTAACTTGACCACGGTTTAATGTGGCGCTATGGCTCTGCAGGCATTGCACGTTGCTGTCTTGTGGTGTTTATTGTAAAATACTTCCACACAGCGGACATGTTACGGTGAAAAGTTGGCTAGCTGTTAGCTACAGTGCTACTGCACGTTGTAGCTGGCTGCAAACTATGAAATGGATTTCCCGAATGTGAGGCAGGTCTTATTACTCCTGGTTCATGAGACACACCTCCGTTCAGGAAATTCATTCCATAGTTTGAAGCCAACGTGCATCATGGATCGGAAATATCGGCAGGTTGGATCGGAAATATGATGGTATCGGAGGCCGATGCCGTATCGGATCGGCCCCATCCCTAAATGAGACCAATACCACGCTGTAATAACTTTCCAGTTCAGACTGTTGTGGAAAAACTACACTCAAGCTAACAAGGCATTAAAAGGTGGACTATAGTGTGTACAAACAAATTTTATAATTAACTCCTTGATTTTTCTTATGAGAATACATCAGAGCCAGTGCCAGCTGGATGGAAGAGTTTGTCTGCGGGGTTTTGGTCTCTGAGGTCAGCGGACCAGTTACTTCTCACAGTTCCAGGAACCCATCTTAAGTGCAGAGGTGACAGGGCCTTCTCTGTAGCAGGCCCAAGACTTTGGAACAAGTTACCTCTGCTCCTCAGGCAGGCCCCCTCCCTCTCGGTTTTCATATCCCATTTAAAAACCCACTACTGTACTATTACGTTGCTCTCAACACTAGATGATCTGTGTTTGAACCTGTTTGCTTCACACAGGTTGGTCATTATATTTATTATCTGCAACGTTTTTGTGTCTATATTCTGATTTTACTTCATTTTGTAGCCTATGTGTTGCCTGTTGTTTGTTTGTTTGTTTGTTTGTACAGCACTTTGGTTGGCCTTGTTGCTGTTTTAAGTGCTTTATAAATAAAATGGTATGGTATGGTTTGATGTGATTTTCTTATTTTATTTTATTTATTTATTTCATTTGTATGGTTGTATAGGGGCCAAGATGGGGCAGAGGAAGGGCAGCCGACTCGGGACCCGAAAGTCCCAGGTTCAATCCCCAGCCATCCTGTGGTGTCTCTGAGCAGGACACCCCGTCCCCAATTGCACCTGGGCACCCCCAATAGCTGCCCACTGCCCCACCTGAATGCATCCCAGGTGCAATGGGTTAAATGCAGAGAGCCAACTTCACCATTGTATGGAAACATACCGGTAGTCGAAGACGACCACACTAGTTTAGCGTCCGCTAAACAAAGTGCTTGCAGGGAAGTTCCTCTGTGACGCTCTTGGCAGGGAGCGAGCGCACCTCCGGTCGAGTGATCCGGTCACACAGAGTCCTGCGAAGTTCAGGTGTGAAGCGAGGTGAAGGGCAAAAGAGAATGAACGTGTGGCGTCAGCGCCTTTTATGCAAAGAGGGCGGGGCCTCCTTGCTGACGCTGACGCACACTTGCCTTAAACGACGTGATTGTATTGCTTCAGGTGAACCGCGCGGGGGCGCAATTCCCATAGTCATATGCTGCACCGCAGTGGACTGACTGATAAGGGAACATATTATTATTATGCTGGTGAAGATTCTCAGTCGTCCAGGACATGATAAAATCAAAAAAGGCGTTCAATACAAGATCAACTGGACTTTATTTGTTACAGAAGACGTTACAGAAGACGAGGGGTGTGAAGGAAGCTGTTTATGTTAAGAGAGAAAAACCTTCTCTTAACAGAGGAGGAGGTCTGAGATTTCAACTTTCCAAGACTTATAACTCAGTTTTGGGGCTGATTCCCAAACGTTTTACACCGGATGGGAGCAGAGGTGTCGTCTGTGAATTAGACTAGCAAAGTTTTTTGAGAAACCTCTGTTGTTGGGTTGTGAGGTGTGTATTGTCAATTTACATACAGTTGTGTGTCTTCTGTCAGAGACCTTAAGGGGAACCCCCTACTGTTAAGGTGTGATCTGTCAATTTACATGTATGTGTTACCTCAGCTTGCAATTTGCATATGTTGGTGCGTGACTCCTAAGACTGTTATAACTCCACGCGCACACAGTCTGTTCATAGAATTGATAAAGCTCTCTGGATAGAGGTCGAAACGTCTTCTGTAACAAATAAAGTCCATTTATTTCTATAGCACTTTGAGATTTTCATTAATGAAAAGTGTGTTATAAATTGAATTCATTATTATTATTATTATAGTTGATCTTGTATTGAACGCCTTTTTTGATATTATTATTATATTGATGGATGCAAAAACAGATTTTAAAAGAGTGGTTGTCACTCCTTTTCTTTCTTTCTTTTTTTTTTGCTGTTGGATGATATAATTTTCACGTTTTAGGCTTCACATCAAATTCAAGGTTTCTGTAATCCATCATATTAATTTTAGTGTAGGATACATGTACGGTAATTCTGATAGCTTGTAAAAAAGCTGCTTATCTGCATGTCGACAAATAATGTATTCTTTAAACCTGCTATTTTTAAGGCATGGGCTATAAAGCAGATATAATTTCTTGAGCTAGAAAGAAATTACAGTGGTCTTTGGGGATTTGTTTAATATTAATTTAAAAAAAATACTGAGGGCACAAGTTGCCACAAAATAACGTGAGCTTGTTCCTTGCTCATTGCTTGTACTCCTATTTTTGTGTTGAGTTTATTTTAGTATCCGAGGGTAAATTTGAGTCTGTAAAAACCTATTATCTCATGCATTATATGTTTCTTCTGTTGCAGAGAAAAAGATCAATATACATAGAATAAAATGTAGAAATAAAAAATGGGTTAGTGAGACATATTAAAATCTATCTTTAGAACAAAATAAATTGAAGGATAAAACAGGAAATGAAGAGTCACCCACAGGAGATTGCTTGGGGTTTGTTGTTTTTTTGTATGCACTGAAAAGAATTAAGAGATAAAACTCTCTTATCATCTTTTTTTTCCTTTTATAGATGGCATCCCTTCTCACCTTATAGCCATCCTCTTCACACCATTATGAATTTTATATATATATATATTTTTTTTAATTATTATTATTATTTTTTAATAGAAAGAAAGTAAAGACGGAAAGTAAGACCACAAAACATAACAAATACTGTACACACAGAAAGCACAAGGCAAACACACTCGACCGCCGTCTGTAAACCTGCAAAGAACATGACAGAACACAACAACAAAATAATGTACATATGTATAATAGACTTAGAATATTCATGGCTTTGCAGTAGATTTCTATAAATATATATACCTATACCTACATATATATACATACATACATATACATGCATATGCAGTGACATGCACATCTACATATCTACATACGATACCTGCATGTGCATCCCTGCATCTATTTGTGTGTGGTTATGAGCATGCATAAGTGTATAAGGCTTCTCTAACAGAACATTCAATAGTGACCGCGAAGCATCAGAGACCCAACCCCCAAGACCCGAGGCAGACAAAGGGGGAACCAGAGCCCAAGACCCCAAAAGGGACCCCGAGCACAGAGCCCCCAGGGCCACCCAGACAGGATGAACCACACGCCCACCCCCCAGATCCGACCATAGGGGAGAACTGGAAGAGCCCCACCAGCGACTACACACAATGACCCCCCGGGGCCAACAGCGACATACTCACAGGCCCCCGCCGGAACCCGCTGCACCGATGTAGCCCCAGGACTAGGCACCAAGGCCCGGGCACCGCGGACGCACACCCCTCAGGCCCCAGCCCAACAGGACCAGAGGACCCGAGCCCCACCAGGCAGCTACCAGGCCGAGCCGACACACGCCCAAGCGCCCCGCCCCCGACAGTCTCTTATCATCTGATTGATCTGACATCTGACTTTTCATTTTAAATAAAATGGTGTGAAGCTTTATTGATATCACACATCCATCACAACCCAGCTATTTAATTCCTTTCATCAACTAAGATAATTTAAATACTGTATACTGTATCTGGACCATTTATTTTCATTTAAACAAGTCAAATACAAGGAGTTATAAAAAATAAAACTGCACATTTCATTGACCCAGTGGGTGTATTCAAGCAAGTTCAGTGCAATCCACTGTGCAGCAGCATGGTGACTCCTTGGTGGTGCATTGGGGCAGAACATTCAGCTTCAGGAGAGTTGAATGTACAATGAGTGTTATTCTAGAGCAAAGGCATGACCATAACGCCTTAAGTAAAATGAGAAACTGTACAAGGACATGTGCAAGGTATGCAAAAAATGATGTTGCATAATTATGACAGTTTCTCAGAATAAGCAAACAGATGGAGATGTTTTATTAATCAACTTGCTGTATGGCTCATTTTAAATCTGATACAAACATGAGTCATATTGGAATAATTATGTTATATTTTAAGTGTAGTTTGCAGGATTTGTATAAAAATGTCTCCCACGTTTCCTTTTTCACGTTTAGGGACAGCGAATTCAGTCACACGTATCCATGCTAACTGGTCACTAAGTATGTTTTCATCCAAAATACAGCTGTTTTAGATCCAACTGCAGAGATTACTGAGGTCAAAACCAGTGATATAAATATTTAAATGTGTTTTTATGACAGTTTCAGTTGAATAAAACAAAAAGCAGCAAAACCACAGACAAGATTTTCTAATACTGCTACTTTTTTCTCTCAAAACTAAGCTTGGTATGCTCACCTTAGAACCCTGTTAGAAAATAAGTGCTGTAACATCTATTTTTATTCATCTATTTTTTTGTATTATGTAATTTTGTCACTTATTTGAACCACTTTCTGTGCAAGCTTATCACTAGCATGAAACAGTGGTCTAAAACTGCACTAATCATTAAAAAATAATGTTTAAGATTTGAAGAGCATTTAGTTTGTGGGCTATCCATAGAATCCAATTGTCTGAAACTGTGGTCAATAAACAAACAAAAAAAAAAAAAACTGAAATGTTTCTCATAAACAGGACCAGGTTACAAAACGTTCTCCTTTTATTACTGTAAAGCAACAAATAATGAAAAATATTATTCTTCAAATTATTATTATATGAAAACATCTTACAGATAAAGAATTCAACACTTGCTCTTCTAAAGGGCGGACGTATCCTCCTCTCCGTATCTGCTTTGCTTTTGCTCTGCCTGTCTGTGAAACTGTCTGAGAGCCTCTCTTCTACAAAATCTTCCGAATCATAACTATGGACTTGGATTTGGTCAGTTGGTCCCTCAACACAACTGATAACATTTTTTTGAAGAGGACAGGCTGTAGGCGAGCCGATTTGCCCTGTTGGCATGCACACAGCTGGATATCTCATCGACTTGGAAGATTTGATGACGTGTCTATCTCTGCTGTCATCTGTGGATTTTAAGGACGCATATATAATTGGATTTATGATAACTGGTTCCTGCTTTTTGGATTTGGCTGGTTCCTGGTCTATCAACAAACAAGGAAGTCATCGGCAGCAAATCTGGACCTGGTCAGGCTGCCTGCCTTACATGATGGCTTGGTTCGTGCCTCGAGCACCCAGACTTTTGGCTGAATGGATCAGATCTCGGGGATTATTCACAGGCACGTTCCATTGGTGTAGTCATTTTAATCTGGACGTTTCAGAAGCAAGTGGACCAACACAGACTCAAGGTAGATGTCATTAAAGTTCTGCCTGTCCCCGAAACAATCATGTTTTTCTGAATTTGGCGCCCTGGCTGGCCTTGACAGGCCGTCTTATCTCAACACGCCTGGGACGTTTTGTAAACATGATGCTCCGCCTCTCCCACCTCTCCTGCTGAGGAATTTCCATGGACTTTGCACAGGAGCCGAGCTGATGAATAAACATTCTGTCATCATTTCAGCATGCGCGTAGCCAGGGGGGGTTCGGGGGGTTCAAACGAACCGCCCACTTTGCCTAGGAAGTCCCGCCTACAACTCCCGCACAACACGAGTTCTGTGTTAAGAGAGGTGGAAAGAGAAGGTATGGAGACGCTGCTAATGTCGAACCGGTTAACACCATAGACTTAATATGCCTGTGGTTAACACAAACTCGTTTTTTTATCCAATAAAAGACAAACGTAAAATAAGTTCATCCAAGTGAGGATCGAACCCGAGTCGAGATAAAGTTTGGAGTGGCAACCCGACGCGCTTCCAGTGAACCACCGAGGCGTGTTGCTCTATCCAGGTCCACTTTTCCTTCAAACAAACCGCCCCTCATATAATCCTGGCTACGCCCATGATTTCAGGACTCTGGATTCATCACCCCCAAGTGTGCACGGATCTTGCCAGAGGTAACTATTTGAACTGAGTGATTTTATCTGAACTCTGCAGTGCCTCTGTGTGTTGTCTCTGGACATGCTCATCACCCTTGCACCCCCCACCCCACCCCGCATAATGTCTGCGTCATTCGTTATGTGCTAGTGTGCAAGATTTGTTTTTCATTACCGTACTTTTGATCTTCAAACAGAGGTAACTTGTAAATGAGTCTTCGAGGCTCAATGTGACTTATTTGTTTAAATAAAGACTGAATGAAAAAAGATCAAAAGCTAACTTTGAGTTTTCTTCAACAAAAAGCTTTGACTCAGGGTGTGTCTTTGAATCAGCTGCTTATCTATCAATTAATCAATCAATATAACTTCATTGTCCATAACATTCCATGAAATAGATATTTATTTTTGACTAAAGGTGTATTCACAGACCAGGAAAACATTAGATTTTTTTAAGGCTGTCTAGCTATGGTGTGTTCATTGACTGTAAAGCAGACCCATTCTGAGTGTTGGATTAGTCAATTTGCAGTCAAGTTTAAAACAACCGATTCTATTCACCAGCTGATTGATTTGTGCATCGATAAGTTTCAACATTATGTTTGACGAAAATGAAAGAACAGATTTAAAAGGCCTGCTTTATAAAACTATATTTAGTCAGGCATTTAGGATCTCTGATGGGCTTCCTGATCACATGCTGCCAGATAAATTGTCATTAAGTTTTAGTCCACTCAATGTATTGGCGCAAAATGAATCATTTATATTCCTGTGTAAAAACGGAAAAAAAACATGGCCATCCTCTGTCATTTGTCACATATGAAGGCTGGATTTCTCAGCATCTGGACAACATCTGTCTTGTGAATTCCAAGCAGACTGTGTTTTCCCCAACATTTTTTTCCCTTTAGGATTTTTGTTGAATCTGTTTTCTTTGTTGGTCTTCTGAGTTGTACAATGCAGCTGCCTCACAGCATTTCAATTTCATTGCTATTGATGAGACAAGCATTTTATTTTTCCTCTCTCCATCTGGTTGAACAGTGTGGGTTTCGACTGAGGAGAGAATTCCCTCTAGTTACTGGAGGATCTCTTTCCTACAGGTTGGTAGGTTTGTATGAGACTTGCCTATCGGCTGTTGGTCCCTTTCATCAGCTAATCAAATGTCAAACGACCACATCATGTGAAAAAAATGACAATTTTGGTTAAAGAAATTAACAAATATTGGTGGATTATGCTCCTTGAAGCAGATGTTGCAGTTTTGAGAGCAGGTTTACATGGGTTAGTGTCTTACTTTTCATCTAAAATCTTGGATTGCATTTTGTCTGTCTTTTTTCTGACCATTACTGGTATACAATTGCTTTCAGCTCACCAGACACCAGAGATTAAGCCCCCCCACCCCACCCCCTGATTTACAGACTTTTATCATCACTCCCTTTCTTTAGAATGAGTCTTCTGAGTTCATAGCAGATTTGTAACCCTCAGCATTCATTTTGACAAATGGTGGAGAAGATTGCAGACGTGCACCTTCTCTGGGTCAAATCTGTCAAAGAGCAGGAAGACTGGGTGTGTATGGGGGGGGGGGGGTGTCTTTGCTAAAAAGAGTTGAATAAGAAGGCCAATGTGCACAAGGAGACAGCTGCTTTATGTCTGTTGGGTGGCTCTGAGCATCATGAAGCAGCAACACTTCTGATTTATTTACTAATGTTCTTTTTTCCAGTACATTACTTTTCAAAAAATAAATTTCCGTACAGTTTTTAGGTAAAAAGATAAAACGTATGATAAAAATATTATTTCCTGCTTTAAATGTTTTAGAATTATTTAAACATTTTTATATTAAGACTACATTGTGATGCAACCCTCCACCTCATAGCAGCTGTATTAAGTGCCCCACATTCTTTAAAAAAATATACAACAAAGGAGTTTATTTTGGAAAGTTACGCAGTCATACTTTGTACTGTATGTCTTTTTTGCCTTTTCTTCCTCAGTCTGAGCAAAACATTCACCTTGAGCTTTAATCTTGTCTTTGCGTCAAGAACAAATATGTACTTTCTGATTGCAATAGAAGCAAAGAAGGCAGATTTTTTTTTAATAAGCCGTAAAAGGTTTAGAATGAGAATCTGAAAGTGAAAAAGGGATGACAAAGAGAAGCTAATCAGTTTAAGGAAGGGGTATCATCATGCTGTCACCACCTCTCTCATCACCACCCTTCCTTTTTCCCCATTTGGATCATATCTCTCATCATTTCAAAACAGCAAAAATGTATAAGCAAAAGTCAGTGTAGCTCTGAATGTTATAAGATGCATTAGCTTTTTTTCCCCTGGGATGAGTCCAGAGGTTTCAATCAATCTATTCACGCCATGAATTTAAAAAAGAATTTGAAATAATGTTCCGAGCATTCAACCACAGTTACTTAATTGGTACAGGATTAGTTCACATTGATTTCAGTCTGATTAAAGTCCCTAGTTTGTGTTTCCACTTAATCACTGAGCACAGCCGTTGAACCGCCATTTGCATCCTCCCTTCTCCCCAGCTTCTGCCAATCATTTACAGCCCACAGCAAATTTGCATGAAATCACTGCCCTTACTAGTCCACATTCATCAGATATGGTTTGGGCTGTTTTTATTATTATTATTTTATTTTGTCCGACTTGCTTTTGTTTCTGTATACAGTAATGTGCTGCAAAGTCCAGAAAGTTGCCCCTATGATGTTTTGATAGATCACTGCCGTTATTCTGAACAGAGGAGGAAACGACGGAGAGATACTGTCTCCAGGGAGAAATAAAGTGAGGACAGGAAGAAACACCAAATATGCATGAGGAAACAAGGAGAGTAGAAGTATGTGAAGGGGAAAAAAATCACAGAGAGGTTCCTTGAGTGATGGTCTTGGAAAGAGAGCAGTGGAGAGAAGATAAGGGAGTGGTTATGAATGGAGGCAGATTAAGGTGGATATGGAATGGAGCTAAAGACGGGACTGTTTGTAACAGCTTCTACCTTTTAGAACTCAGCTTTTGAAAGGCAAGAATCTGTAAAGGTCAAATTAGACCATTTTGTTATTTTGAGAAATGTACAGGTAAAAATTCAGCTTATTGTTTAAGAGTACTTTTACAGTGTAAATAAATCGGTTATTGGCGTTATAGGCCTAATTTAATTTGATTAGAAATATTTTGCTACAAGTGGCCATTTCCAGTGCATTTCCTCAACTACACTCCTATAGATATTTAAGTACCGGTAGACTTTTTCATTTTCGAAAAACATTTTCATCCAGACAAGAAGCTGACATTCCAGCAGAAAAACAAAGAAAGCACCTAAAGAGATATTTTGCTCAGAAAAACTTAACACACATTCGATAAAGACAATGTGAATATTAAATTTTGTAATTTAAAGGTGTCAAAAGAAGATTAAAAGTTCAGGAATCTGACTGTATATTTAAATATATTTTATTTTTTACTTGCCCTTTGCCCGATTCCAAATTTTGTTGACATTGTTAATTGTCCGTATGCACTTTCGTCATATCATGAAACTGCTCTGCCATCTTTACTGACAACCGTCTTGGCCTTAAATGAGTGACAAGAGTATGGTTTAGAATTTGTGCATGACACCGTACAACAGGGCTGGTTAAGATTTATTGATAAATCGCTGCTGGTGGAGATCTGGGTCAGGAAACAGGTCCAATCTTCACAGACAGGCAAGGAAGGTTCTTCTCCACAGAGTTGAAGATGCTGACATCACATGCTGAGAGAAAGCTGCAGCAGAGAGGACAGTTTTTGCTGTTACATAGCTTTAAGGAGCATTCTAGGGCCAAGTCCAGTAGAGAAGGAAGGGGTCAAGAACCATTGGTCAGTGATCCAAAGACAAATCCAAATTGTGATCCATAATAATAACAATAATAATAATAATAATAATGAATTCAATTTATAACGCACTTTCATAAATGGAAATCTCAAAGTGCTACAAGGTGCAACAGAATTAAATGTCAATAAAACAAGTAATAAAACAAGTCAAATCAATAACAGTATCAACTAAGATCAAAAGTAGAATCATGAGGAGGTAGAGTATGCTCGGTTGAAAAGAAAGGTCTTCAAGCCGCTCTTAAAGTCAACCATAGACTGTGGCGCTCTCAGACAGTCAGGAAGATCCATGTTGTAGATGATCCATGAGTTGTAGATGTTTGTGGAAGGCAGAGTCAGTACCATGGTCAGAGAGCAGAATCCAAATTATGCCGGTTACCCACTGGACCCGTGTCGGGCGGTGGAAGCGGCCGGTTTACATTCAAAGTCTATGTGGAGAGGCGTCGATGCGCAGCGTATCGTGAAGCGGCGCGTTTTGAGTGTTTGAAGCGGCGCGACGGCACGCTGCAGTTCCTTTCCACGCACGCGCGCGTCCAAAGCAACCTACGCGTCGAGCCGCCAACGTCATAAAATTCGATCTCTGGTGGCTCGACGCGTCCAGCAAACAGTCGGGAGAGCCTCTGCTATGTGATTACACAACGACAACGGGACTTTTTTTGGACTTTTTAAACTTACCCGATCGAGCTTCCATGAATTGGAACCAAACTCCGGTAAGAAACTTGGCATTTTAAACAGTTGCTGCTGTCCACTCCAGCGTTCGATCACCCCAAACATAAAAAAACATTTTAATCTCAACTCAGACTGTCGGAGCTGCAGTAACACAACAACTGACCCGGAAAACGAGCTAGACCCCCTCCCCTCTGCCTCCCCCCAGTGCGCGTCATCAGACGGTCTTCAGTGGCTTTGTGGGAACGTGACAAGCGGCCAAAAGGGGGCGGCAGGAGCGTTCTGACAAGTTTGGTGGGGACCCGGCATTAGGCAAGGGGCAGGCAAGGCGAAGAATCCAGGAGACAGGTGTGGGGTCAAAACAGGACAGGTAGATGAGACTATGACATGGATGCTGGATATCTACTTTCATAAAGAGTTCGATAATCTGGTATCGAAGGAGTGAAAGTTTGGGGCAGGTGCATAAGATGAAGGCTGATTACTGTGGTTAAGCAAAGTGCAGGGTGACAGGAGCAGAGCTTGAACATGAGCAGGGGAACGAAAAACAGAGCATAGAAAATTATATGGCAGGAGGGGCAGAAATGTGACAATGAGGTCAAATCGCATCAGCAAGAAAATAAAAGGGCAGTGGGTCATTTGTATTTAGAAGTTGAAATTTCTGAGTTTCAACTGGAAAAATCAACTTGACCACCCTTCTTGAAAAAATTTGAGGATTCTCCCGATCTCCAAATGCAAAATCCAATATGGCTTGGCTTCTATGACTGCTGCATTGTAGCAATGGCTGAAGTGATAATTTTTTTGTTTTTCTCTTCTCTCTATCGTTTATTAAATCAGTCACACATAGGACTGTACAGCCTGTTAGTGAACATGATGAAGCAATGTTTGAATGCTGATAAAATCCTTGTTATCAACTTGTACTGCTAGTCATAGTTAGCCAGTTGACTAAGCACAAAAAATAAGACATTTCACTTGTTTTCTAACTTGTAACATGCATAAGTCAGATGTTACATCATTCCCAAATCCAATTTCCAATTTCTGAGGTTATAGACTGACAGAGGGGAGCAGACCATCTCCCTCAACCTGTGTTTAACTTGACTGGTTGGCCACCTCATATTTGGGCCAGTATGGACTGCTTTCTGACCATGGTACTGACTCTGCCTTCCACAAACACAACTACAACTCATGGATCACAATTTGGATTTGTCTTTGGATCTCTGACCAATGGTTCTTGACCCCTGCCTTCTCTACTGGACTTCATCCCAGAATGCTCCTTAAAGCTATGTACTGCAAAAACTGCCCTCATAAAAGCCATACATTTTTGATTTCATCTCACATTTTGAAAATGTTTGTTTGACAACAGAATTAATAAGATTAAAGTTATAAAATACAATTAAAGGCAACAAAACTTGGGTCAAGATGAGGAAAAACAGGTTTATTCTAAATTATGTATTCTGTGGTGAGGTGAGAGGAACCATTTTGATAGAAAATTGTGAAATAACACAACATTTCCATAATCAATTCTAACCATGTGAGTTATATCAGCTGTAGTGAACATTAACAGTGAAAATGTCAACACACATGAGGAGTTACAGAAGGCAGCAATGAGAAGAATTATTTAAGTTATGAACACCCACTGAAAAGGTCTGTGGGGAGGAGAAATGTAACAAATGATTTTCATTTTTTGATTTGTTAGATATCACATTGGTATTCATTTCACTTGTGCTCTCAGTAACAGTTACACAGCCAACCATAATGCAGCATATGTTTCCTTTTTTCTTCTCACTGCATTCACACCACAAGCGTTTGTCCTCCCTGCCAAGTTTTCTTCTCGTCTGATTATTTTAACGGCTGTTTGCAAGTTTTTATTTTTTAAGTAACCCATAAGCGTGGACATCGGGGGCAGTTCCCTTGGATTGGCAGACTGGGGTGGTGGTTCCCCTATTCAAAAAGGGGGACCGTAGGGTGTGTTCCAACTATAGAGGGATCACACTCTTAAGCCTCCCTGGTAAGGTCTATTCAGGGGTTCTGGAGAGGAGGGTCCGTCGGATAGTCGAACCTCGGATTCAGGAGGAGCAGTGTGGTTTTCGTCCTGGTCGTGGAACACTAGACCAGCTCTACACCCTCAACAGGGTCCTGGAGGGTGCGTGGGAGTTTGCCCAACCAGTTTACATGTGCTTTGTAGACTTGGAAAAGGCATTCGACCGCGTCCCTCGGGGGGTTCTGTGGCGGGTACTCCGGGAGTATGGGGTACCAGGCCCATTGATATGGGCTGTTAGGTCCCTGTACGACCGGTGTCAGAGCTTGGTCCGCATTGCCGGCATTGCTCCCCTCCCATTTGAACTGCCTTAACACTAAAACTTTCTCACATATTATCACTCAACACAAAGTTTTTAACACTAGACTCTGTGTCACCAAACGGGTTTTCACTAAACTCTCGGTCATGTGCTCATACAGTTTGCACTACTTCTCATACTTGCACTAATGTCTGTATTACATCACTGCCTATAATCATAATACTGTTTACATTCTCTGTTTACATTTATTAATACTGTTTACTTTTATTACTACTGCTTACATGTAATTACTACTGTTTACATTTATTTACACTACTCTAATATCTACACCACTGCTGGTACATATACAGTGTGCTCTGAACGGTCTTATTTAGGGATGCCCAATGTGCCTTACTGCATATGCCACTTTTTGCCTCTACAACAACATCAACTACTACCTCATACATATACTGTGTACATTGACTCATACGCTGCTTTGCCACTTTGCAAATGTCAATGCTAGAAACCTTTAGTTTATTTTAGTTATACTTTTTATACTCTTTTTTTATACCACTATGCAAAAAAAAAAAAAACAACTCAGGACAGTGTTAGTTTTACTATTTTTATGCTTATGTCTATTATTATATGTTTCAGTGTTTCAATGTTTAGATGTTTACTGTTGCACCGAGGGACTGAGAGAAACGCAATTTCGGTCCTGTGTATGTCCTGCACTGTACATATTGCAGATCTGACAATAAAGTTGACTTTGACTTTGACTTTACTCTGCAGCCTTATTGCTTGTTTTCGAAGAGTCAAACGAAGAGTTTTTAACATGGAGGGTGAACTTATGGATGTTTCTCAGCGGCCTACGCGACGCGTCAGCGCCTCATTTGCCCTGCCCAAAATGGCGTCTGCCTCTGGGTCTGACTCAGGGTCCCCTTTGGAGGGCGGAGTTAATGTAAACAGATTTTTGAAGGGCGTGGCCTTATCATAAACAGGTCGTTCAGAACGGAAGTCAGAAAAGGCACAACTAGAAAGGGGATATTTTATTATCTAAGAATTATTTTGTGCATTAAATTGAATGAACATGGTCTGGATAGCCCACAGACATACCATAAAAATTTATAAAACCAATATTTGGTCCCCTTTAAAGTCTGCAGTCACCACGATGCAAGCATCGTTTGGGAAACGATTCTCTGAGTCGAGAGAGGATAAAATCACATTGTCCTTCCCCATCACTCCCTTAGGCAGCAGGTGTAAGTCAGCCTGGTCTGGAGCTGGCTGACATAGCTGACAAACATATTATGTGGGTGTCCAAATTTAAACATCTGACAGAGGATCTTGAAAATGTTGGCCCTCAGAAGGCCACTCTTGTCTTCCAAGACCGGACAAACTCCTGTTTGAAACATGGAATGCCATCCCCAACACCTACAAAAGCATGAAGAAAAATGCAATTGGAGTCCTATCAATCTACGGATCTACATACGTATGTGAGCAGCTATTCTCCAAAATACACCATGAACTAGATGAAAAACAAACACTGCACACGCCTCACAAACGACAGCTTACAGTCCTGCGTAAAGATGAAAGTGACGTCATACAGCCCCGATCTGCAGACGCTGTGTGCAGATGTTCAGGAGCAGAAGTCCCATTAACCAGGTAAAATTTATATTTATGCAAATATTTTTGCAAAATACTTATTTTTCAATGTCTAGTGACATAGTGCTTTTTTCCAATTATTTTTTTTAAATTTAGTGCAAGTCTCCGCTACATGCTCCGAATATCCCAAAGGCGAGACAAGGATGACAGCTCATGGTATTTTTTGTTTGCTACATGGATAATTTACATTCAGCTTTTTACTTTGTAATTAATTTAAATGAGAGCTTCAACTCAGTGGGTTTTTGTAATTGTTTTTTTAAGAGTTCAAAATGTTCAAAATGTGTTCATTACATAAATATAAATAAAATTTCTCTGTAGCGTTTCATGGACATCATAAGCAAAACACTATAGTTGTTTATATTTTTGATTGGATTTGATGTTTATTCATTCATTTTAAAAGAACAATACAAGATAGTTTCATCAGATACAAGAATACAAGTAGGATAAAATGAAGGGAGCAGAAAGAAGATGAAATCTTATTATATCTGCCCCTTATTTCACAATTTGTTCAACCAATGATAACCTTCAAACTACATCACAGAATGAATAATTCTACTTAATTTTTCTAACTGTAATACACAAACTACATCACAAAATGAATAATTCTACTTAATTTTCCTAACTGTAATACACAAACTAGATCACAAAATGAATAATTCTACTTAATTTTTCTAACTGTAATACACAAACTACATCACAAAATGAATAATTCTACTTAATTTTTCTAACTGTAATACACAAACTACATCACAAAATGAATAATTCTACTTAATTTTTCTAACTGTAATACACAAACTACATCACAAAATGAATAATTCTACTTAATTTTCCTAACTGTAATACACAAACTACATCACAAAATGAATAATTCTACTTAATTTTCCTAACTGTAATACACAAACTAGATCACAAAATGAATAATTCTACTTAATTTTTCTAACTGTAATACACAAACTACATCACAAAATGAATAATTCTACTTAATTTTTCTAACTGTAATACACAAACTACATCACAAAATGAATAACTCTACTTAATTTTTCTAACTGTAATACACAAACGCACTAAGCTACATCATAAGTACAACATAAGTGTAATACACAAACACACTGAGTTACATCATATATAGTTTTTGAGCAAGTCCTTTTTGACCTTTTTCTTAAATGTATACATTGATTTTGCATTTTTAACATCACTCTCCAGAGCATTCCACAATCGAACTCCCTGAATTGAGGTAGACCGTCCCTTTAAGCTGGTTCTGAATTGTGGTTTGATGAATATCTCTGTCCCTTTGAGATTGTAATAACTTTGTCTTTTTATAAAATTTCTTTGGATATTTAGAGGTAATGTGTTATTATGAGCCCTATACATAACTGATAAAATACTATATTCTACCAAATGTATATAAAATGTAAAGGTAAACAAAAAACCTAAAACAATATATACTGTACAGTGTTATCTTCATTTTAGATGTCATAAAGCATTTGTGACTCCCAATGCTTTTTTCTTTTTTTTCTGTGGAAACCGGGTCCAAATGGCTCTTCGGGTGTTAAAGGTTGCTGACCCCTGGCATAGACCATAAGTACTGGTGAAGCCAGCATGCAAAGTCCACACAGCAACAAGAATATAGATGTTTGTGTAAAACATATCTACAAACATACTGTTTGAGAACTGAAGAATCATTTTATCTGGAAGCCAATTTCAAAAACAAGCAGGTACATTTGATGGGTCTGGTTGTGAGGAGGGAAAATGGACTCCAGGGAGAAATCATGAGGAGAAAACAAGGAGGTTCCAATGACTTTCAGATGCAGAAGCCAATGCCAGCCATGACGTTTCAACTCACCTACTTCCCTTTCATATGCCTTTGCACGAATCCCCCATTTTCTTTTCTTCTAAAAAGGAAGCAACCTACAAACCCCAGCTGTCTCTGCTAAGCCAGATGCACAGATCAAATGACAGCAGGAAACCAAGATAAACACAGACTAATTGCACACAGACATGAAAATCTCTGGACAGGGTTAGTCGTGTGTAGGAAAGTTGTAAGTCAAATGTTCAAAAACAGGTTGAATGGAAGTTGAATTAAAGTTGGCCGGAGGCAGCGGACAAGGCCTAAAAATATTAAAAACAATACCTTGGACAAACACCACCTTCAAACGATTGCCAAAAAAAATAAAAATAAAAATAAATAAATTTTAAATGGAATAAGTTGGAACTCACAAAAATACTGTTTTATCAAATAAATCCACAATAGTAGGATATAACAAGAACACCATATTGTTCATGAGTAAACAGTTCTACGTTGGAGTGTGAGGGTGTGAATTCAAACTCAAACAAAAAATTGCGTTTACTGTTTTTAGAAGAAGCACGGTTGTGCAACTGGTAGAGCTGTTGCCTCTCAGCGAGCAGGTCTATGGTTCAAATCCCGGTCCGGGGGCCTTTCTGGGAGGAGTTTGCATGTTCTCTCCGTGCATGCGTGGGTTTTCTCCGAGTGCTCCGGATTTCTCCCACAGACCAAAAACATGCACGTTAGACTGATTGGTAACTCTAAATTAGTAATGGGGCCGAGATGGTGTAGAGGCAGGGCAGCCGGCTCAGGACCGGAAGGTCCCGGGTTCGATCCCCGGTCACTACATACCTTGTTGTGTCCCTGGGCAAGACACTTAACCCCGAGTTGCTCCCGGTAGGACTGGCAGCGCCTTGCATGGCAGGCTACCGCTACCGGTGTATGAATGTGTGTATGAATGGGTGGATGGCTGGTACTGTGAAGCACTTTGGGGCCCCTCATAGGGGGCTGGAAAGCGCTATATGCGTAAGCTCCATTTAAATTGCCCCTAGGTGAGAGTAAGAGAGTGAATGGTTGTTTGTCTCATTTGTCTCTATGTGTCCCTGTGATGGACTTGCAACCTGTCCAGGGTGTCCCCTGCCTCTCACACAGTGATTGCTGGACATGGGCACTGGCGACCCCCGTGACCCAAAATGGAAGAAGCGTGTAAAAGATAATGGATGGATGGTTTCTAGAAGATTGCTCTGATCCATATATTCTCAAGGGATTATTTGGTACCCCACATAATTTATCTCGCTTGAGGTATACCCAGTAATTTTTTTGGGGGGAAAAAAACTAAGCTATCTGGATGGACACCTAAAAGAAAAAAAATTCTAACATTTGCTGTAGCTCATTCTGTATTAGTCAAGGCTCAAGTCTCTTAGTACAAATGTGATATTCTTTCAGCAGAGACACGTTCAAGCTTCATTCTGAAATAATAAGTACTAAGCGGCATGTGTGCAAGAATGTGATGAGCTAATCCAACTTTGACAAACTGAAAAGCATAAAAACACTTCAGGTGTGTCAGGTCGGATTTTATGCCCATAATTGTTTTGAAATGTACATGAGACAAGTAAAAAAAAAAACTAGTAAATCGCTAAATGCAAAGTAATGTTACACACTGATTAATTTGGATCAAAATGCTATAAATTGGAATGCTTTTCCCCTTCATAAAAAAAGAATTGGATCGCTGCACCATTTACACCATGTCAAGAAGACAAACACTAATAGGATAAGACACATGAAAAATAAGACTACTGAGAAAATTTAAATATAACAATAACCTTATGTGTGTGGGGTAATTTTTAAACTTGCAGACAATGCCCAGACATTTTTGTCAGCTTTCATGTTGACTGCAGTGTCAACATGCCACAAGGGTTGTTTCTTTTGAAAGTACTTAATTTACTAAAGCAGCACGGTGGCACAACTGGTAGAGCTGCTGCATCTCAGCGAGCAGGTTCCTGGTTCAAATCCCGGTCCCGGGGCCTTTCTGGGTGGAGTTTGTATGTTCTCTCCGTGCATGCATGGGTTTTCGCCAGATACTCCAGTTTCCTCCCACAGACCAAAAACATGCATGTTAGACTGATTGATAACTCTAAATTGTCTCTAGGTGTGAGTGAGAGAGTGAATGATTGTTTGTATCTATGTGGCCCTGTGATGGACTTGCGTCCAGTTCAGGGTGTACCCCACCCCTTGTCCAGTGATTGCTGGACATGGGCACCGGCGACCCCCATGACCCAAAAATGGAAGAAGCAGGTAAAAGATAATGGATGGATAATTTACTAAACAAAGTACTGTAATTATAAATTTGCTGAACCAGATTTAGGACCGCAGGTTTTTCTCACAGGCAAGTGGCTGGACCATTGTGACCTTTTGTAAGATAAATATATAACACCAGCCTAACCAACATCCTTAACTCTGTTGCTCCTCTGAAAACCCGGACTGTTTCGTTCTCCAACTCTGCACCCTGGTTCACTACAGAACTCCGCTCCCTGAAAACCAAAGGTCGGCGGCTAGAGCGTCTTTATAAAAAATCTGGTCCCACAATTCACAAAGAACTTTATGCAAACCACCTCATCCATTACAAGAACAGTATTTCTCAAGCCAAATCCAGCTACTTCTCAGACATCATCAGTTCCAATGTTGGTAATTCAAAACATTGTTCTCTCTCCTTCACCGTTCTGTCTCATCTCCTAACTCTCTACCCTCTCACATGGTTTCCACAGAATTTTGCAACTCCCTGATGTCATATTTCAATGAAAAGATTATTTCAATTCATAAACACCTTGGTCCAAATACTGCCCCCAGCATCCATGTTGAACTCCCCCCTCCCTCCCTTTCTCTGTCTTCTCCCTCCCCCTGCTGATAACATTGCTGACATTATCAGCAAGTCCAAGTCCTCATCCTGTCAACTTGACCCATTTCCCACAGTTCTTGTTAAATCCTGTCTCCCGTCTCTGCTCCCTATCATCACTAATATCATCCACTCCTCCCTAACCTCTGGCATTGTTCCCACAGCCTTCAAATCTGCTGCCATCACCCCCATCATCAAGAAACCAGGTCTTGACTTCACCAACTTCAGTAATCTTCGTCCGATCTCCAATCTGCCCTTCATCTCCAAGATCCTTGAAAAAACTGTTGCTAGTCAACTTCACTCACACCTGTCCAACAACAACATTTATGAAGAGTTTCAATCTGGATTTCGCCCCCACCATAGCACCGAAACAGCTCTAGTAAAAATTACTAACGACCTTCTTCTTGCTGCTGACTCTGGTCTTCTGTCCATCCTCATTCTTCTTGATCTAAGTTCTGCCTTCGACACCATCTGTCATTCTATCCTCCTCAACAGACTAACCTCCATTGGCATCTCAGGTACCTTGTTAGACTGGTTCAACTCTTATCTCTCTGACCGCACTCAATTCATCCAGCTTAATGCTGCGTTCCAGTTGTCCTCGGAGGTCGTAATTACGAGCTTCCGAGCAGTAAAAATCAACTGGAACGCCTCCTCAGGTCGTAATTACAACTCGTGGACTCGGTCTCGCCACACCATACCCGAGTTCGCCGAGATCATCGTTTCAAGATGGCTGCTCCTCGCATCAACAGTGAGTGAAAGAGTTACTTTTTACTCTTTTTCGCTGTTCTTTATGGTTTACTCAGCCGTAACTTCACATTAACGCATTCAGGCACTGTAGTTCTTTACAGTAATGATAATGATATGTTTAAACAGCCTCTGTGCGTCGACAACGGCACGCTAAACGGGTGTGAGGCGGCATTGTTGTTGTTTAGCACAGTACTCGTTTTAGCTGTTCAGCGTTCATTGTTTATCATTAACTCAGTAACACATGTCGTACTTTACAGTGATTATTATACAATAAGTCGCCTAATAATTAGAGGGTGTTTCTAAGCGGTTTGTGTTTTCTAAAGAACGTGATTGTTGTCGTGTTGATGATGTAGCTGCGTCGGAGACCTGCAACCTCGTTGTTCTTTGTTCACCTTTACACGTGTTTTTAGCTAGTAAACTAATGTTTTGCACCATAAACTGTTTTTAAAAGGTCTATCAATATTTATCTTGACTTGTCAGGGTGGGAATCCAGTTTAACAGAATCAATTATTTTGTTTAAAAAAAATGCAAAACTTGAAACCCAAACCATCCTGTCCATCCACAGCTGTGTGTGTCTGTGTGTGTGTGTCTGTGTTGGGTGTGTGTGTGTGAGAGAGTAAAAATCGACTTTATTTATAATTATTATTGTGGGTTAGTTTTGTGAGTTACTGTCATCTGTGATTTGTTGTTAACCATGTGTATATTTCTTTGCAGTTTATGTCAACATGAAGATGAACATGTTCCTGGACCTGAGCAGACAAACCTGTTTCCTTGGTCCCTTGTCCCTTGCAGAGCACAGAGGAGAGCAGACTGATAACCCGGCTGATAGATAATTGTGAAACAAGAGATTACTGATTTTTATTTGTTGCACAAATGAATGTTCAGGAACATTTCATTGTTTAATTTGCACAAAACTGTCATTTTCTATTCGGTGCATTTTGCCAGCTGCTACTGGAACAGTGTCTTTGTGTCCAACATTACTAAGTAAGATTTTTGTGAAGTTAGTTATTTTGATTTAGTTTTAGCTGGTAGCTCATTTTACTGAGACCTCAGACCTCAAATTGTACCTGTGCCTTGTTGTCATAGGTTATTAAAAACAATTTGAAATAACAAATGCACAAATTCTTGTCTTACAAATAACAAATGCACAAATTCTTGTCTTACTTCACAATAAGTGTGGTTTTTCAGTAGAATAAAGGAAAGCAGGTAATGAAAATAAACTACTTGGATTGAAAGTAAATTCAGTGTAAAAGAGGAACACCTCTGGTATTCAAACACGACAATTTGTCATGATGCACTGCAGTTTTTCATCAATATTTTTGGAAACCGATGTACTTGCAGAGAAACTAGTGCTCTCATGTTCTCATCGGGCAGAGTTTTAAAATTACTACATAGAAATGCTTTATTTAAGCACTGACTTTTAAGCAGGTGTTATTGTTGTGGGAAACTAAGTTTTGCAGCTGGTTTTTGAAGCTGTAAAATGTGTTTACCTATACCAGCTTATGTTTTTGGCGTGGTTTATCCACACAGATATAAATGACAGCGAGAGAGTGGCATGTCAGATAAACACATTTAATCAAAACAGCACTATAACAACACTAGAACATTTTTTGACAAGCTAATACAAGTACAGCATCCACACATCACAGTAAAGAGTAATTTAGTCATATTCATCTCCTGCCTTGGACAGCCGTTTGGGTGATCCTGACACACTGGTGAAGCCCCAATGCAGAGGTTATGCAGAAGGCAGGCTGCCATGATGACAATCATCACCACAGCATCAATTTGTTAGGCCAGGGGATGAAGGTGTGTCCCATTGTGCAAAATGGCCTTCAGTACTTCCATGATGATCCTGTGTGCTGAGGACTGCGAGACATCAAATTTGTCAGACATCTCCCTGAAGCTGTTCTGGTTGGCCATGTACCACAGGAACATCAGGACCTTCTTTTCTACAGGGACTGGTGCTGCACCTTGACAGTGCTCCTTTCTCCTGCAGCTGCATCATTACAGATGTGAACTGGGTCTTGTTGACTCTGAAATGACGCACAAACTTGTTGTCATCCATGTTCAGCATCACCTCCCATAGTCTTCATGATTATTCCATGTGTCCGTAGGTTTGTGTGTATCAGCAGCATCCTAAAATACAAAGAAATTAAATTGTTTTGTTACTATGGACCATATGAGTCTGAAATAAAGTTTTGATTGATTGAAGTTTAATAACAATTTTAACAATAAACCGTAAAAACGTCTGCTAATGGTTTGAGGTAGTAAAAAGAAAAGAAAAACAATGTTCAGCACTTTCTGACTTTATTTATCTAATGATAACTTCTGTACTGCTGCTATAATCCTAAAAGAGATCGAATTAAAACTATAAAGTAGATGTAAGAGCCTCAAGACCATAATTAACAAAAATAAGCTTATTTATAAATAAATAAAAACTACTGGTTAAAACAACATACCTGGTTAACATTTCAAGAGCCTCAGAATTGCTTTTCAACTTCGCTGCTGGTCTGGAAACCTTTTTATAATCCAACAAAGCAAGAACAACAACAGCTTTGTAGCGGGCGTCCATCTTGTTTTCGTCATCGTGCCGACAAGCTAACTGGAACGCATTTAACTCGGTGATGACGTCATTCCAGGTTGGTAATTTCGACCTCCGAGGCAACTGGAACGCAGCATAAATCCTTCCGTTCCCAGTCTTCCCCTGTCTCCACGGGTGTCCCCCAAGGCTCTGTCCTCGGACCCCTCCTCTTCATCATTTACCTCCTTCCTCTAGGTCACATCTTCCGCAAATACGGCGTCCATTTCCACTGTTATGCTGATGACACGCAGCTCTACTTGTCATCAAAACCTAACTCCACCCACCCACCCTCCATCCTCACCGACTGTCTCAATGAGCTAAATCACTGGTTTTCTAACAATTTCCTTCAACTAAACAGTAACAAAACAGAAATCATTCTTGTTGGTACCAAAAACTCTATTTCAAAATCAGAACATCTTCTCGTCCCCCTTAACAACTCTCTGCTATCCCCCTCCCCTCAGGTCAAGAGCCTCGGTGTCATCCTCGACACCACTCTCTCCTTCACTTCACACATCAACAATATTACTCGGTCTGCCTATTTCCACCTCCGTAATATTAACCGTCTCCGTCCTTCTCTCACACCCCGCTCCACAGCCATCCTGGTGCACAGTCTTGTGACTTCCCGTATCGATTACTGCAACTCCCTTCTCTACGGCCTCCCCAACAAATCTCTCCACAAGTTACAGATGGTCCAGAACTCAGCTGCCCGTGTCATCACTCAAACCTCCTACTATAACCACATCACTCCTGTCCTGCAGCAGCTCCACTGGCTCCCGGTCAAATCACGCATCATCTTCAAAATTCTACTTCTCACGTTCAAAGCTATCCACAACCTTGCCCCACCTTATCTATCCGACCTCCTACAAATCTCCATCCCATCACGCTCTCTCAGGTCCTCCTCTTCACTACAACTCCATGTACCCTCTGCCCGCCTCTCCACCATGGGGAGCAGGGCCTTCACCTGCTCTGCCCCTCACCTCTGGAACGCTCTACCGCCCGACCTTCGAAACACCACCTCCCTTTCTCTGTTCAAGACTGCCCTGAAAACACATCTCTTTAGACTAGCCTATCATTAACTTTACTAAATGTATTTTTATTATTTTGCATTTTATAATCTTTATGTATTTTATATTTCAATTTGTTGCTGATAATGTTTGCACTGTATTGGTTTGTTAAGTGTCCTTGGGTGTCCTGAAAGGCGCTTTTAAATAAAATGATGATTATTATTATTATTATTATATAAATAACTACAAAATAAAAATCTGTGACTTTTTTGGAGGGTGGCACAGAGGTTGCAGGCACTGGTCTGGGGCCTTTCTGAGTGGAGTTTTCATGTTCTCCCTGTGTGTGTTTTCTCAGAGTACTCTGATTTCCTCCCACAGACCAAAATTTACATGTTGTTATTTGGCAACTCTAAAGTGTTCCCATGGCGGAATGACAGTGTGAAGGTTGTTTGTCTCATTTGTCTCTGTTTGGACCTGTGATGGACCTGCAACATGTCAAGGGTATAATCTGCCTTTTACCCAGTGACTATTGGAAACGGAAAAGTGGGGAAAGGAAATTAATAAATGGACTTTTCTTAATGTTTTGCATTCTCAATATAAAAATAGTAAATTATAAAAGCTGAAACATTCACAGATTTTTCCTGGTGTAGAACACATCATTCTGGAACATGGAAAGAATATCTGTTTATTCCTGTTTAATACAGTATTTGTTGAGGAAATGGGGCTGTAAATATATTGTTAATTATCAGTTATGAGTTAAGTTCATAAAATATTTGTGTAATATGCAAATAACCTCATTGTGTGGGCACCACCTTTCCTTAGAGAGGAAAAATCAGTCTCAGTTTACCCCAAAATAATGTAGTGAGTTCTTTTCTCATGTTTAAAGGGCAACAATTTAGTAATACACACAGATATGCCAAAATATTCACAAATTCAGTTGTATTTTATGTATTTATTATAAAAATAAAAAATCTAATATGGTGAAAATTATGCATGACAAGTTAACTGAACACCAAATGGCTTTGATGAGTAAAATAGATTAGGCTTAAAAGGCAGAGGACTAGTTTCTGTTTGTGAAGTAGTTAAATGTAACTCAACTCAAAATTAAAAATTTTTAGCTGATAAACTCCCTAGAATGTGTTTAAAATGTTGTATAGCACTATGTCTGTGTTAATTTTCATGTAATTGTGCGTATTTGTTTAAATTGGCAATATTTGGTCTAAAAACGTGTTTACGGTAGTCCTATGGGTTGAAGAGATGTATTACACCTTAATTTTCTTATTGGTCAAAACGCTCATGTGTGACGTGTCTGCTCATGTTTGACGTCACATCGTCTTCTGCCTGAGTATAAGAGGTTCAACCATAGCCACTCCCCTTGCAGAGATCGTCTCTGCCTCTTCCTTTCTGTCCGCGGGCACTGTCACACACTCTCTCGCGGTGCGACAGTCTGTACCATACAAGCACCACTGATCGATGTAATTTTCAAATTAGCAACTTATTTATTTTAAGAATACTTTTCACTTCATCAAAATCTAATCAAAACCCCAGCATTCTAAAAATATGTGGTTGTATTTGTTTTCTTATTCTGTGAAGGAGTGGAGATGCTATAATGCCAAGTTGGTCTAGAGGTAGGGAGCCGGTTTGGGACACAAAGGACCTGGGTTTGATCCCTGTTCACGGCATACACTGTGGTATTATTTTCATTTTTTTTTAAGCCTTTTGTTTCGGATAGATCGGGTGAGAAGATAAATACATCTACATAATAATAATTATTATTTTTTTTCATTTATAGATGGCCTCCCTTCTCACCTTACAGATTTTTTTTTATATAATAGAGAGAAAGGAAAGATAGAAAGTAAGACAACAAAACAACAATTATCCACAAAAAGAGCACAAGGCACACACACCCAACCTCCGTCCGCAATCCTACAACGCACATGACAGAACACAGCAACGAAACATACATGCATAAGACTAATAATATTCGTGACCTTGCAGTAGATTTCCATAAATAAACATACCCATATCTACAAATATATATACAGTATACATACATTATGCATTCATATCACATATCCATCTACATATCTGCATATGATAGCTACATATACATCTCTGCATCCATTTGTGTGTGGTTGTGAGCATGCATAAGTGAATAAGGTTCCTCCAATAGAATATTTAGTAGCGACCGTGAAGCATCAGAGATCCGTCCCCCCAAGGCCCGAGGCAGATGAAGGGGCGATCAAAGCCCAAGACCCCAAGAAGGACCCTGAGCCCAGAGTCCCCAGGGCCACCCGAACAGGACAAGCCATTCGCCCACTCCCCAGATCCGACCAAGGGGGAGAGCCGGACGAGTTCCACCAGTGACCACACACAATGACCCCCGGGAGGCAAACAGCGACAAGCCCACAGGCCCCAGCCGGAGCCCGCTGCAAGAGCCCGCTACACTGACGTAGCCCCAGGCCCGGCACCGAGGCCCGGACACCGGGGGCGCCCATCCCTCAGGCCTAATACATAATAATAATAATAATAATAATAATAATAATAATAATAATAATAATAATAATAATAATTCTTTATTCATTTCATAACCTAAAAACAAATTAATTATATATTTACAACAATTATATTTACAACAACAACAAAAAGAAAAGAAAACCAATACAATGAAATGAAAGGTAGCAGAGAGAAGAAAATAATTCTTATAATATCTGCCCCTTTTTTCTCATAAATAAAATTCAAACAATAACATTCTTCAGTTAATACAATAAAACAAAAAATGAAATCCTTCTAGAACAACAATTCATATGAGAACACATTATACAGTTTCATATTTTTTAGCAATCCAAACTTTATCAATTTCTTAAACATGTGCATTGACTTGGCACTTTTAATATATTTTTCCACGATCTCACTCCTTGTATCGAGGTACATCGTTCTTTCAAACTGGTTCTAAATTTAGTTGTTATGAACATCTCCATCCCCTTAAGATTATAGCAGCTTTCTCTCTTTGTAAAAATTCTCTGGATGTTCAAAGGTAATGCATTTTGGTGAGCCTTATACATAACTAATAAAATTTTATAATCAATCAATAATGATTCTTTGTTGTTGCTTGTTGTTTATTACTAATGTAATTTTAACATTCAAAAACAATGACGGTCTCTTGTCCTGGCCACACCTCCTTCCTCACCCCCCACCCGCCTTCCCCTCCTTTAGGCGGTGTCTGTTGACACTCCCGTTTTTTTGCATTTTTCAAATATTGTGCTGGGGCAGGGCTATAATAATAATAATAATAATCATCATCATTTTATTTAAAAGCGCCTTTCAGGACACCCAAGGACACTTATTTTTTAGGCATTTATTTTGTACAGTTACAGATGTTAATAAATGTGCCTGTGTGATAACTGGGACAAAACTTTGCCTCAAATACATTTTTGTTATTACTTTATGGAAAGAAAAAATATTGAGATATATATCGTGTATCGCAATTTTTGTAAAAACATTGAGACATTAATGTTGGTCCATATCGCCCAACCCTACCTTAGAATCTTTCAGAAACTTGTTTCTTGAATCTGCACCCCTGGACCATAATCCAAACTGAGTCCTAAACGTCTAAACCTGCATATGGATCGTATGTGGACTTCCTTACAGCTGCTCTTCTACCATCCAGCCACTTTCCCCCTGTGAACTCCTTCCATCTGCTGCGTTCAGCAAGCCTGGACTGATCCTTGCTGGAAATCCTCTGCCGTCCTCTCTCTGCTTGCTCACCCTCTTGTAAGAAAAAAAACATCAGATCACTTAACATCTCCTCTCCTCAAAGATACTGACCCTTCTCCTCCATCCCCAGGTTTTCCAGGTCACTGTTGTGTACATATCTATATCTTAACTATAAATGATCACCTTTTTCTTTTTAAGAGTTCGAGTCCTGTTTTCCCTCAGTCCATATTCTCTGGGTTCTCAATCTCGCAATAGTAGTGTGTTTGATGCTTAGATACATCTTGTAAGAGGGATGGAAAACAAATCATGTTTGTAATCTTTGAACCACAAAATACACCAGAAAAGGTAGAGAACATGATGCAATGGGAAATGAAAGTGGATACTTGGCTCCTCACTTTAACCATTGCACTTGGTCCACTTAAAGGACAATGAATTGAGCTCAAAAACTCATGTGGACACACATTATCCTCCCTAATGCACGCTCCCTCTGCTGTGCTTGCTCTTCTTTTTATTTTGTAAAGATAGTCTTGTGTGGAAGTGTACTGTATAGCTGGAGGTGAGTTGAAAGGCAACAAAAGCAGCATAAAGGGATCAAAGTTGCCATTTTCACATCAGCTCTTTAATGCAGGTCAACTCATATCAATAGGAAGGTACCAAAGACACTTGAATCAAGATTAACTGCAGCTTGGAATGGCTATCAAAATTATCTAAAGGACAGTGATAAAATGGATTCCGTTAGAAGTTCTCTATTGATCAGTGTAAACATCACATTTTGTACAAAATATGTCTATATTTCATTTCGAACAATTATGGTAGACTCCTAACCCTTCTAAACGTAAAAGGGTTTGTTATGGTCCTCATGTCCAGGAGTAAATCAACACAACATATGAAGCCCAGAAAATAGTGCTTTTAAAGAAGATATTTTAATAATCGGTCATCTAAAACAGAATGGCAAAACTGGGAGCATGGCTAAAACTACACAAAAAGATAGGGACAATCCCTGAACCTGCCAACTGTTGACCATTGGATTCAGGCTGCTCCCCTTGCCCTATGGTCCAAGAACTAACCATACAACTACAAAGTAAAAATCAAGAAAACAGTGATATCTGGAATCTTCCAGTCCCAACAACAATTATTATTTGCAGTTTTGTTTTGCTACTTTATAGTAGCAAAAAACAAAGATGAAATCCATTGATGTGTATTCAAACATAAATCACATGTACATCTAAATCTTCTAAATGCTCATATGTTATTGTTTTAAAAAAAGTAGCAAACTACATACATTTCCAGAAATGGTTTATGAAGGTTTTCTACTGTAATTTTGGCAAGTTCAATTCAGAAGCCGGTGCAGTTTCAGACTTAAAGATTTTTCATACTTGTGTGATTAGCTTTTAAAAAACTCATCTCACAAGTAAAGCTGTATTTTGAACCAATAATTGATGAGCATTGATTATTTTTAGATAGACAAGTACTGTAAGTTTGTATTTTACATTGTTTTGCACACTGACAACTAAATGCATATTTTTTTCTAAATGTGTGTTTGTGTTCCAATGCTTTTCCAATGCAGAGTTGTATCATGACTGAAGTAGACTTGTACAAGCATAGTACAAAACTGTCTCCCTGGGCAACTACAAAAAAAAAAAAACTTGCATGAAGGACAACTGGCCGCTGACACTGAAGTGATTTTACCAGCTAGCCATAGTGCACATAAAAATAGTTTCCTACTTTAGTTAGACCCACTACAATTTACACATCATGGTAACTGGTCCACAGGTAATGCAATCACTTGATCTGCACAGGTAATATACACCATCTTATCCCATGTGAATAAAAAAAACAGCAATGTCTGGGTTATGTCTGTCAACTGGTCATCAGTTTTTAACACTTTCATCCTCACTTTCATTCTTTCGTCATCATGATCTACCAAACTGAGCAGGGGGCCCTCAAGGATGTGTGCTCAGTCATTTGCTTTTCATTTTGTTGACAAATCAATATACCTGTACTGCCTAATCAGTACCAACCAGATCAGTTAGCTAATGGTAGAGCAGTCATGGGACTCTGTAGCAAAAGAGATGAAGCATTTTAAAAAGCAGAACTAGTTTCTTCACATTGTTTTTCTGAACAGCATGACAAAACAGAGCTGTCACCTCTTATAAAGGAGGTTGTGGGATTGTCTCCAGGCCTGGGGCTTTTCTGGGTGGGGTTTCCATGTTCTCCCTGTGCACCCATGAGTTTTTATACCACTTTCCTCCCACAGCTGAAAAACATGCATGCCAGGTTAATTGGAAACTCTAAATTGTCCCTATGTGTGAATGAGTGTGAGTGGTTGTTAGTCTTAAATGTCTCTATGTGGCCCTGTGATGGACTTGAAACTTAGCAGATATTATGCTCTGATGCATGCTTAAAAATCCCGGGAGATAAATATAACTGAAGACAAGGTTGAAATGTTTAGTCTTTTCTTCACAAGGTTCCTTCAGTCTGAGGAACTGCAAGCAAACTCAGTCTTATTAACAACACCTACATATCAATCAGTTTGCTGGTGACAGCCAAAACTAGTTGGTCACATGCAAAAGGAAGACCCTCAGCCTAATGACTGATTGTAAGTGCCCTGATGGCCACATATTAATAATAATAATAATGAATTCAATTTATAACGCACTTTTCATTAGTGAAAATCTCAAAGTGCTACACACATTGAATGCTACACACATACATACACCGGTAGCGGCAGACTACCATGCAAGGTGCTATCCAGTCCTACCGGGAGCAACTCGGTAACACATATTACTCACAGAGGGCTCAGTGATACTGTATTTGCAACCACAGTATTGTAAGAGGGTGACAGATGAACACGAACCAACCAATCTCATTGCACAATAATGCTGTGATCACACCGAACAGCTTTTCAGCAGCAGGAGCGTCCAGTTTACATGTAAAGTCAATGGTGGACGCACTTCCAGCCACGTCTTGGTGTCGGGCGTCACGTCGCGTGCGTGTTGAGCGTGCTGGAAAGCGTTTTCCGTGCACGTGAACCGGCTTCAGCCTCCAAACCGCGCATTCAACATGCTGAAGATTTTGCGGTTCAAACGTTCAAACGCCGCTCGACTCTCCCTGATTGGTTGGTGTGTCAACCAATCAGGGAGAGTCGGGCCTCCTAACAGATCTGCAGTCCCAAGGGTTGTCATAATTAAGTTTTTGAACTATTGCGACCGGGAAAAAACCCTGAAATCCGTCAGAAAAATGAAGGAGCTGCATTATGAGGGACGCCGGATTTCCTTTTACCCGGACCTCTCGACCGAGACGCGCAAGCTGCAGCGGCGCTTTGATGAAGTGAAGGCCCGACTCCGTGCCCTCAAAATCCGATACGGCATTCTGTATCCAGCCCATCTGATTATTACGCATGGTGACAAGCGCAGGATCTTCAAATCCGTGGAGGAAGCGGAAAAATATATTGATGGAATAAACTCATAGACTTCGAGACATCTTTATTGGTCGCCTTTTTTTTCTTTTTTCATCTTTGCTGTGGAGCGACGATGGACTTTTGGCAACGAGGAGCACAAATTGGCCTATCAGTGGACATTATAGTAAGTTAAAACTATTTTACTGCCAAAATTTGTAGACATGTTATCCTAAAATAATATTTGAGTTTTACAAAATGTTTTTTTTTCTTCTTCTCTGTATGAGGTAGTATAAACATTGCTGCTAATAGTTTCTTCATACACCTCTAGATACCTATTAAATATTATTTTTTTTTTGCCAAAATTTTTAGGCATGAAACCTAAAAAGTATTTCAGTTTTACACAATGTTTTATTTCTGTATGAGGTAGCGTAAACATTGCTGCTAATAGTTTATTTTTATTTTTATTATACCTCCAAATATCTGTTGAATATTTATTTTAATGCCAAAATTTGTAGGCATGAAACCTACAAAGTATTTCAGTTTTTTTTTTTCCTTTTTCCTCCAAAATGTTTTATTTCTGTATAAGGTAGTATAAACATTTCTGCTAAATTTTTCATTACACCTCCAGATATCTGTTAAATATTATTTTACTACCAAATTTGTAGGCATGAAACATAAAAAATATTTGAGTTTTACAAAATGTTTTTTTTTTTTTCTTTTTTTTTAATTTCTGTATGAGGTAGTATAAACATTACTGCTAAGTTTTTCATTACACCTCTAGATATATGTTAAATATTATTTACTGCCAAAATTTATAGGCATGAAACCTAAAACGTATTTGAGTTTTTCAAAATGTTTTATTTCTGTATGAGGTAGCGTTAACTCTTATATTTTGGCCAGAAGCTTACTTTTTTCACCTATTAGCCCACCTACACATGACCGTTCTTGGATGTACAGACTTTCACGTTACCCACTTGATGGATGCAACGTTTACATAACCCAAGTTCAAGGTTTAAAAGGGGTTAACACATTTCATTTGGGGAAATGTGTGTGTGGGGTGGGGGTGGGGGGGTGGAATGTCGGGATCACTCTGGAAAATTTAATGTTGTTGATTTTACATGACCTGAATGTGAGAATGAGAAGGGGTCAATTTCTGTTTTTTTTTTTTGTGTATATTTTCAACTATATGATTTATGTCTGATTGTTCTACGGTAAACATATCTAGTTGGAATGTCAGAGGTCTAAACAAAATGGTTAAACTCAAACAGGTGCTGGGCAGAATAAAACAGATGAAAACTACAATATGTTTCTTGCAAGAGACACATTTGGTAGAAAAGGATGTGAACAAAATTAGATCTAGATGGCCTGGTCAGGTATTCTCTTCTAGTTTTACAACCCATGCTAGGGGAGTTATAATACTGATTCATAAATCAGTCCCATTTCAACTAAGGGATAAATACTCTGACCCATCAGGGAGATTTATTATACTCAGTGGCATAATAATATCTACACTGGTCAATTTGGTATGTTTATATGCCCCTAATGAGGACGATCCTGTTTTTTACCAAGACTTTTTTTTAACTACTTCAGGCTATAACGGTATGTTTATAATCGGGGGCGATTTCAATTGTGCCTTAAGTCCACTAGACCGTTCAAAAAATTCTGCCACATCCCACCAACAAGCCAGGAAAACTATTGAGAAATATATAAAGGATCTTAACCTAGTGGAGATTTGGAGAAAACTTTATCCTAATAAAACAGAGTACTCTTGCTTTTCAAGTACCTTTAAGACTTATTCGCGAATAGACTTTTTTCTGATCTCCTCCGGCCTGCTATCTATGGTCCAAAACTGTTGGTATGAGGCTATTTTACTTTCTGACCACGCTCCAATTAATTTATCAATAAAATTACCTAATTATTGCCGGCCCTCGTTTCAATTTCGATTTCAGACTAAATGGCTTGAATCGGAGGAGTTTGAGGGTTTTCTTAAAGAGAGAATAACTGAATACTTTAACTTTAATACAAACCAAACTAGTGCATCAATAAAATGGGAAGCTTTTAAAGCCTATATAAGGGGGGAAATTATGAGTTACACTAGGTATAAATCAAAAATACATTTAAACAAATTAAAAAA
>JBBPBX010001085.1:96218-109985 GCA_038048925.1 Garcialebias charrua | reverse complement strand
TTATTTTATTTCAGTATTTACACACAGACTGATATATTTCAAATGTTCATTTCTTTTCATGTTGAGGACTATAATTGACAACTAATGAAAACCTCAAAATCAATATATCAGAAAATTAGAATATTGTGAAAAGGTTCAATATTGAAGACACCTGGTGCCACAGTCTAGTCAGCTAATTAACTCAAAACACTTGCAAAGGCCTTTAAATGGTCTCAGTCTAATTCTGTAGACTACACAATCATGGGGAAGACTGCTGACTTGACAGTTGTCCAAAAGACGACCATTGACACCTTCCACATGGAGGGCAAGACACAAAAGGTCATTGCTAAAGAGGCTGGCTGTTCACAGAGCTCTGTGTCCAAGCACATTAACAGAAAGGTGAAGGGAAGGAAACTACGTGGTAGAAAAATGTGTACAAGCAATAGGGATAACCGCACCCTGGAGAGGACTGTGAAACAAAACCCATTCCAAAATGTGGGGGAGATTCACAAAGTGTGGACTGCAGCTGGAGTCAGTAAGAACCACCACGCACAGACATATGCAAGACATGGCTTTCAGCTGTTGCATTCCTTGTGTCAAGCCACTCTCGCCTGGGCTAAAAACAAAAAGGACTGGACTGCTGCTGAGTGGTCCAAAGTTATGTTCTCTGATGAAAGTAAATTTTGCATTTCCATTGGAAATCAAGGTACCAGAGTCTGTAGGAAGAGAGGAGAGGCACATAATCCATGTTGCTTGAGGTCCAGTGTCAAATTTCCACAGTCAGTGATGGTTTGGGGTGCCATGTCATCTGCTGGTGTTGGTCCACTGTGTTTTCTGAGGTCCAAGGTCAATGCAGCCATCTACCAGGAAGTTTTAGATAACTTTATGCTTCCTGCTGCTGACCAACTTTATGTACCGGGTAGATGCAGATTTCATTTTCCAAAAGGACTTGGCATCTGCACACAGTGCCAAAGCTACCAGTACCTGTTTTAAGCACCATGATATCCCTGTTCTTAATTGACCAGCAAACTCACCTGACCTTAACCCCAAAGAAAATCTTTGGGGTATTGTGAAGAGGAAGATGTGATATGCCAGACCCAACAATTCAGAAGAGCTGAAGGAAACTATCAGAGCAACCTGGGCTCTCATGACACCTGAGCAGTGCCACAGACTGATAGACTCCATGCCACGCTGCATTGCTGCAGTAATCCAGGCAAAAGGAGCCACAACGAAGTATTGAGTTCTGTACATGCTCATACTTTTCATGTTCATACTTTTCAGTTGGCCAACATTTCTAAAAATCCTTTCATTTTATTGGTCTTAAATAATATTAAAATTTTCTGAGATACTGAATTTGGGGTTTTCGTTAGTTGTCAGTTATAATCTTCAACATTAAAAATAAATAAACATTTGCAATATATCAGTCTGTGTGTAATGAATGAAGATAATCTACAACTTTCACTTTTTGAACAGAATTACTGAAATAAATCAACTTTTTCCATCATATTCTAATTTTATGACCAGCACATGTAAATCTACAATTAACTTTAGGAGTCAGCCCTATTCAAGATGGCTGCCACAGCTACTCAGCCTTACCCTTCACAAGAATGACTATAACAAAACATTTTACAAGTATTGAGCTTACGGTACATTTGTTGTGGCAGCAGCTGACAGTCATTCAAAACACATTCTAACAGATCATCAAAAAATGTGGGAGGAAAAAGGTGAAACACCAACACCTGCTTCCACCCTCATTTGCCCCACTCTGGGCCCCTGAGCAAGGTCCTTAACCCCCACCATCTGCTCCCTAAAAAACAGGTCTCTCTTGAAAATGAGTTCTCATGGCTCAATGAGACTAACCTGGATAAATAAAGGGTAAATGAAAAAATATGCACCTTTCTGTTGTGATTATGTCTTTTAAGGACATTTTGTTAAAAGTAAAGATTAGTAAGGAAGAAAGAAACCTTGAGAGCCCCGCAGATCTCCACCACATCAGACTCTTCCACCACAGTCACACGGAAGTTGGGGGTCTCCATCAGCTCCTTCAGCAGTGGTCCCACTAGCTTGTCCCTGCACCCTGAAAGAACAAAACCATCACCGCCTGTTGTTTATGTGCTTGAATCACATATTTTAGTTTAAAAATGTTCAGTGTCATCATGTGATTTTCACCTAAATTACCATAATTTCCAGTGTATAAGCTGCTACTGTTTTCACACGCTTTGGACACAGCGGCTAATTTATGTATCTTTTATAATATTTACTGTATTTTTTTTTCTTTCCACAGGCTAACAAGCTTCCTGCCAACAAAATTATTTACCGATAGCTTTTGTCACATAATTAAAAAAAATATATATATAATTTTGTATTTTATCTTGACAGGCTAAAAAGCTTCCTGCTGTCAAATAACATTTTGCTTTGACACCCTGGGGCACTCATTGAGCTGCCCAAGACACACCCTTGTTGGGAGTTGGCCTTTATGAGACAGATATAATGAACACCACAGCTATTCATGACAAGTACTTACCTCACTCATGGTTACAATATGCTACTGAATGGACTGACACATAATGAAACAAATACACTATAGGCTATGATGAACAGACTAATCACACAAAAAAACCCACAACATCAATAAAACAGTTAACCAACAAGTGCAAACTACCATATTTCAAATAATGGGATGCGTTTTGTTGAGGTGACTGTGATGATAGGTAAAACAAAAATAGAGGCAAAAAAAAATCTGAACTAAAAAGTCCTAATCTACAGCCTAAACTAAAAGCAAGAAGAGAATTAAACAGCTCAGTATGTCCTGTTTACATCGCCTCCCTTACCGATTGTTGTTTCACAGAACTTCTCATCAGCAACCTCATTAGCAATGTTTGCACCCATGAGGACAGTCATAGTGATGCCCAGTCTTCCTCGAATGATCTCTGAGATGAGCTTCAGACCCTCGGGACCTGCATCTACACCCTGAAGTAAAAAAATTAATTAAATAAAAACACTGAGTAAAACAAATCAAAGAAAATACATTTTACGCATCATTAGAAAACACTTCCTGTAGTTTACTGCAGATGTTTTCAAACGTAAGATGGACCTGCTCCATATCGGCTCACTGAGAGGACAAAGAGGGGACCAGATCGGGGCCAAAGGTCATAACAGAGTTTGATTATTTAAATCATGTTTGAATTAACATTCTTTAAAATTATGTAAAACTGATAACAATGCCTTTGGACTGAATGTTTTTTATGGGATTTAGCTTTGCCTGTTTTCGATTCAACTAAAATTATTTGCAAATCTCACAACAGAATTCATTCAGGAGTTCAGGGGTACTAAGATGAAGAGGAGAAAAACTGTTGTAGCCAAACAACATGCAAAGACTTGATCTTTCATAAAAATAAAACACAAACAGATGACACTGAATCTCTTAATGGCAGCAAAAATCTGGGATTATTGAAGAGGTGCAGAATAGATCAGCCGAATACAAAAGCCTAAAACGACCCCCCCCCCCCCACACACACACACACACACACACACACACACACTTTCTCTGCATGAATGCATGCAGTCCTTTTAGAAGCTTTTGCTTGAGTCTGAGTTTGACCAACCTTGATGAGAGACATTCCAACAGCATCTTTCTTTACGTGATCTTTGATGGTGTCACACACTCTACCGATGAACTGGTGAGGAACCACAAAGATCAGGATGTCGGCTCCTTTCACAGACTCTACCAGGTCTGGAACGGCCACCTGGTGACAAGACAGAAGACTCATTTAGTAGCAGCACCAAGCAGAGACACAACAGTGGATCTGGACCACCATGTTGGACTCTATTAACAGGTGAAGGTGTGTATTCAGTTCAGGCTCACCACATTGGTTGGCAGCTTGTGACCTGGCAGGTATTTCACATTTTCATGGTCTGTGTTGATGATTTCTGAGAGTTTACGCTCATTCACCATCTCCTCAAACACCCACATATTTACTGTGGTGTCAAATTTGTCATATTTGGCTGCGTTGGCACCCACGATCTTGGCAATGGCAGATCCCCTGTGGACATGAGGACACATGAGTACTAGTTTGGTATTGCAATACTGTACTGACTGGTTGCAGTTTATTACTCTTTAGAAATATAATCTTTTAACAATATGGACTAGTAGTAGAAATGTGCAATATTTAGTTTATGTGTATGTGTATTAATGCATTGCATTGTAATGTGCATTATTTTATTTTATGATGTGCATTAATGCAGAAGACAAAGCATCCATGTAAGAAGTTTGTGTATTTGAAAGTGTAATTATTTATCAAAAAACAAATTTAAAAAGAAATACTTGTTTTGTAATAATTACTAGATATGCTTTAAATAGAATAGAGTATTTGTTTACTTGAACATTACGAAACAAGTCCTTAAAATGTAATCTGCTAAAACATTTATAATGGGAATAAATAATAATAATAATTAAAAACAGGTATTCATTATATACACTTAAGTCAGGTCAAATTTCCTATTCTAGAAGTACACTGTCACATTTTTATTTTTATTTAGTGTGTTTATTTTAAAGTTAGTTCTAATTTAAAGCCATGTGAAGAACTTTGTTTTCGTATGATGAGAGGGTCTCTTTACTCACATACTGATCCACCACTTTCAGAGTAAACACAGAACTAAAAAGTCCATTATCCAGAAGTTATTGTTAAAAACAAAACAAGTTAAATCAATTTAAATACAGCACTGTGTTCCAAGATGAGCTTACTATGAACAAAAATAGCAACCTTAAAGAAAAGACTTGTTGGAGTTTACTTTTCTTTTAGAAACAATCAAATTTACAAATATATAAATAGCTACATAAATAAATAAATGTTAATTTTGACTACAATCATCATTCTTTAACTTGTTCCAATATTTTAAAATGTATTTGAAATCTGTTTTTTTAAAAGGTATGGTACTTAAAGCAAACCATAAAATCAAGCATAAATAAAAATGTATCTTGAATTATATCAAATGGAGTAATTTGAATGTTTACTCCAGTACTTTTCTAAATATATTGATAAGCAATTCTGAAATGCGGGCATGCACTCAGTGTAAACAAAGCAGCCCAGCTGAATCTGCTGAAAACCACATGGATGCTTGAGTCACATGACTGTACTACTAGTCTGTGTAGGTAAACAAATATGGCGATTTGGACACGTGTAGGACGCCAGAGAAGAAGTTTAGAGGGAAATATAAAAGTGAAACGCATAAAAGAAAAACCAAAAAGGCGTTCAATACAAGATCAACTGGACTTTATTTGTTGCAGAAGACGTTTCGACCTCTATCCAGAGGGCTTTTTCCATTCACTGAAACAAACTGTGAGTGTGTGGAGTTATAACTCTGTGAATTAGACTAACAAAGTTCTTTGAGAAGCCTCTGTTGTTGGTTGTGAGGTGTTTTTTGTCAATCTACATACAGTGGTGTGTCTTCTGTCAGAGACCTCAAGGGAACCCCCTACTGTTAAGCTGTGATCTGTCAATTTACATGTATGTGTTACCTCAGCTTGCAATTTACATATGATGGTGCGTGTTTCTTAAGACTGTTATAACTCCACACACTCACAGTTTGTTTCAGTGAATTGAAAAAGCCCTCTGGATAGAGGTCGAAACGTCTTCTGCAACAAATAAAGTCCAGTTGATCTTGTATTGAACGCCTTTTTGATTTTATCATGTCCTGGACGACTGAGAATCTTCACCAGCATAAAAGAAAAACATACTGTACAGGATTTAGCATCACGAAGACAGCTCAATGTATTTTCAGTCACTTTGTCTGTTAAAATAAACAAAGGTGGTAGTTGGTCTCCAGTCACAAATCTTGCCCCAAATTATCATTATTTTTAATCAAAGAACACATTGACACAGATATAAGGAAAACAAATTGTGTAATTAAGTTTATACTTTATGATTTCTTAGTTCAGTCTTCATAACTTTGCAAAGAGGACCTTTAATCTGATCTGTTGCAGCCTGAGCCAGCAAACAGTAACTCAAACAGCAACTGTTAATGGAAAAATGAAAAAGACCTAGTTCACTGTTATACAATTAATTCACTTGAGAACATCAGGCACGAGGGCCTTAGGATGGACAGAATTAAAATCACTTTAATGGTTTTTAAATACGTTCAGAAAACAAGACATTATAATTCAAAGCAGCAGTCCACTTCACAAGCACTAACAATTTAGTTAGATCCAAAGTCATCTTAATGTTCGAAATATAATGTGAAATTCAACCATAGATGACCTTTTCTTCTTGCAATAGAAGATCTAATGTAATGAAGAAGCTGCATCCAGCACTGAGTAAATGTCAAACTGACTGAGGGACATCAGCTCAGATATAGTGTGGACCAGTAAATGCCATCTTTAATAAAGATTTAAAAGTGAAGGATCCAAAGAGTCAGCTGTACTACTCTGCAGTCTTGCATCAAAAAGCATGGGGTTTAGAAAGTTTGTCAATTATTTATCTGCTGGTAAAGTTGCACAAGTTTGCAAGTACAAAAACTGCGTGCTGAATCTTATCCTCACAACTACAAACCTCCCCCCGTCCTGTCTGAACTTGATTCAGTGCACAAAATCCTCTCACCAGTTCCCTGAACCGATCACACACGCTTTCTTGGGCACTGCCATCGTGGGTTTGCAGCTGCTGCTGGAGCGAAGACAGACTGAGGAGCAGAGCAAACTGGATTTATAGCAAAGTCCAGCTGAGGATCAGGAACACCTCCCTCTGCTGATGGTTGGTCTGTTCTGACCCCCCTCTCAGATTTAACTCTGCCTCTGTTCCAGAGGAGCAGCAGGAGTGTCCAGGATCCACAGCCCCCCTCTGTGGACTCCCAGAGTCTCTGATTTGGATTACAGGGCCTTCAGACCCCAAAGATCATATCTCAGACTTGATTAAATCAGTTATTATCACTGAGAGTGACTAAAAAGATTAGACTTTGATGGTGACACGAGATTATTTTAAGGCCTTTGACTTATTTTATATGATGAAGCCATTTCAAACATCGATCATCAACTCATGCAATATTGCACCCAGTGTGTTGTGAATGACTTCCAGTTCAAACTTTAGCTTCATTTATGTAAAACTAAATGATTTGTAGTTATTTCTGTTTGTTGATATTGACTTTCTGTGGCCTTCCTGAATTTAATTACCACATAAAGTTAACTAGTAGATGTACATTCACTAATTATTGCCTGAAAGTTTCATTAAAATTCATCCAGTGCCTCATCTTTTACTAACAGGGTTGATTTAAACTCTTAGTTTTATGAGTAAATATTGGATTTTGTGATCCTCGTGACAGATTTGAGCACATAATAATAATAATGAATTTAATTTATAACACACTTTTCATTAATGAAAATCTCAAAGTGCTACAAAGTGCAACAAAATTAAATGTCAATAAAACAAGTAATAAAACAAGTAAAATCAATAACAGTATCAACTAAGATCAAAGATACATCATGAGGAGGTAGAGTATGCTCGGTTAAAAAGAAAGGTCTTCAAACCGCTCTTAAAGTCAACCAGTGACTGTGGGGCTCTCAGGCAGTCAGGAGGAGAGTTCCACAGGCGGTGGGCAGCCACACTGAAAGCCCGATCTCCCATGGTCCTTAATTTGGTTCTCGGAATGTGAAGATTACTGTCCTGTGACCGCAGAGACCGGGTGGATGAATATGGAACAAGAATGTCCTTTAGATAATCTGGTGAAGTTCCGTGGAAGCATTGATGTGTAATGAGAGCAGTTTTGTACTGAATTCTGTAGGCGACAGGAAGCCAATGAAGGTTATGGAGAATGGGTGTAATATGTTCAAATTTACGAACTCTCAACAAAATCCTTGCTGCACTGTTTTGAATATATTGAAGCTTCTGAAGGTGGGATTCCAATAAACAGGGAGTTGCAGTAGTCGAGCCTGGAGGAGACAAAAGCATGGACGAGCTTCTCAGCATCAGAAAAAGTTAGGGATGGGCGAAGTCTGGAGATGTTTCGAAGATGGAAGAAGCAGGTTTTAAACAGAAGCTTAATGTGATTTTCAAATGTAAGATGAGAGTCCATTTTTATTCCAAGATTTGTAACAGAGGTGGAGAGGGGGATGTCTTGTCCAGAAAAGGAAATTGTTAAGTGATGTTTGTACCTGGTGAGGGGTGCCAATCAGTATGGCCTCAGTCTTGGAGCAGTTTAATTGAAGAAAGTTCTGATTCATCCATGCCCTTATTTCCTCCAGGCAGGTAGAGAGGGCAGTGAGTGAAGATGGAGATGACAATGGGGAAGATGAGGAGGCTCCAGTCCTGATGTAAAGCTGTGTATCGTCGGCATAACAGTGAAAAGAAATGTTGAACTGATTAATAATTTGACCTAAAGGCAGCATGTAAAGGGAAAACAGCAGGGGCCCCAGAACTGACCCCTGAGGGACACCACAGGAGACACCGACTGTCTGGGAAGTGGCATTGCCAAGACTAACACATTCCAGCCTATTGGAGAGGAAAGATTTGAACCAGTCCAGGACAGTGTCACAGAGACCGACCTCCACATGAAGACGGTGGAGGAGGATACTATGGTCCACAGTGTCGAAGGCTGCAGTGAGGTCAAGGAGGACAAGGATGGAGGGAGAACCAGTGTCAGCAGCCAAGAGGACATCATTTGTTACTCTCAGCAATGCAGTCTCAGTACTGTGAGCTGCACATTTGTAAAACTGACTGAGTCATTTTGTTTTTCTAAATTCAATTGGCCGCATTGGCCATCTTGAGTTGGCTCCAAAACCTAATCAGTTGCTGATGTAGATCTAAAGATTTTTCCTGAAGGTTTATTAAAATCTGTCCAGTGGCTCGTGTGTAACAGACGAGAGAGTTGGCTCCACAGGTGTAGGAGCTGGAGCAGGGCAGCGGACTCGGGACCCGAAGGTCCTGGGTTCGATCCTCAGTCATTGCACATCTTGTGGGGTCTCCGAGCAGGACACCAAATCCCAAATTGCTCCCCGGGCACTTGCATAGCTGCCCACTGCTCCATCTGGGTGTATCCGGGCAGCCGTGGCGGTAATGGCAGTCGTCCCCCGATCGGAAGGTTGGCGGTTCGAATCCCGGTTACCCACACCATGTGTCGTTGTGTCCTTGGGCAAGACACTTAACCCCAAGTTGCTCCCGGTAGGACTGGAAAGCACCTTGCATGGTAGTCTGCCGCTACCGGTGTATGAATGTGTGTAGCACTTTGAGATTTTCACTAATGAAAAGTGTGTTATAAATTGAATTCATTATTATTCCAGGTGCAATGGGTTAAATGCAGACCAAATTTCATCTTTGTATGGGATCATACAATGATAACGACATATAGCACTTTATTATTATTAAAAGATCTTGCACAATCAGAGCTCAGAATTTGTGTTGGGGATCAGACTCAGCAACTACTACACCCTAGTTTAAGTCAGTATCTGCAAGACTGATTGAATTATAGCCAGAAATGTAGTGTAGCATACCCACAGTCTGATGTTGCCTTTGATCTGTTTGTGATAAATACATCAAATGATTAAACAGTCATGTTACTGTAACAAAAGTTTTACTTGTGCAGGGTTACATTTTAAACCTAAGGTCAATGAACTTGACCTCTTAGAAAAGTTCTTCACATTTAAAGCTGCTGTCAAACAGCTGTTTCAACAAATTTCAACCTATAGACAAAAGTATTCTACTCATTATTTTTGATTGTAATAAAGATGGATGGCTCTCATAGATGGGAGCATCAAGACAGAAAATATTTTAATAGGAAAAAAAAAAAGTTAATCTGCCAAATAATCCATCCATTATTTTTTACTCGTTTCTTCCAATTAGGGTCACAGGGGTCACCATGTCCAGCAATCACTGTGCCTGGCATTAAAAGTTTGACCAATACGGTGATGATAGTGTAAAAGAATAGGAGGCAGAATTTTTACATATTCTTTATTATGACACAAGAACATACAGAAAAATAAGTTTGGTCCATGAAAAAAGTCTGCAGATCCACATAATTCTACGAGCCACCCAATTGTTTCACATTCCAGAGGTTCTCCAACGATCACATAACCACGTCTCTGTCCAAACCCACATTAGTGTATTCTTGGCATTTATTAATAATAAAAATAAAACACAGCAATACACTCATCTCAACCTCCAACAGGATTAAACCCGGACACGCCAGGTCTTTAGTCAGTATATAAAGAAACTACAGCTCCATGAACCTCCACAGCTTCTCAGCACAAAAACATAAAAGTCTGAATTCAACTTAAATTTGACCACATGTTGTACAGAGGTGTGGTTCCTTAAACATGATGGCCAAATTTACACAAAGAGCCAAATCACTGCACCGAGAGAAACGGGTTGATAAATATAAATACGGCTTCAACTATCAGATCGTAGACAAAAACCTAAGAAAAAGATCACCTTTAGAGATCCATTTCACATCCATCTGAAGTGTTTTTGCTTAGTATTTACAAAACTATATAGACTATACTCATACTAGCTACTTTTATGATTATTTGAACTAGCTAACAATTATGGATGTAATACATTTTATAAAACAAAGCTCACTAATATCAAAAGAGGAAAACTTCATATCAAATGGTCATGTGAACAAAAGACAACCGCTGTGCCAGAACAGTCTGCTGTGATTCATCGAGCTTTAAAACGCTGCTTATAGACTGACACTATCAAAACAAAAACAACGAAACAAATTGAGAAATGAACAGCCAATATGCAGCAAAAACTCCAGCTGGTCACAAACACGATTACCATCAATATTTACCTCAATGGGAAAGTATATAGACAACGGTTAGGAGAAAATGTAACCTTTCTCTATCAAATGGAAACAAAAACTGAGGGTTCAATGCTCTTTTTGTTGTTTTAGAGAAACATTACATTTAAAGCGCGTCTAGTTACAATCTGCCATCAGTTTTTTTTTTCCATTTGTGTACAATCTATACTTTAGAGTAGACAGTGTATTAAAATGAAAGGAATGCCTGAAGGTTAAGACATGCTAAAGAAAAAAAAATGCTCAGGAAAAAAAAAAGCTCAGAAAACTAATATATATAAAAAAGGAAAAACTTGCGGAAAATTTAAACAAACCTAATTATTCTTGAACCGAATGGTGGGAGGAAAAAAAAAAAAAATAAACCTGACATCCTAATTTAACAGTAAAGTCATCTAGCATTGAGATGTCTGAAAACTGTAAGAACTTTAGTTTGAACATCCCACACACACCAACACACACACACATTGTATCCCACAACACAACTCCTAATCTCGGTCTTCATAGGACGTTTTGTGGACAAACTTCTTCAAGTGTTCCTGATGCCGAGCGCCTGCTCCAGCTCCTGTCGCCTCTGTTGGACCTGAAAGATGGTTTACACGAAAGGGCATTTTTGTTAAAAACAGTCAAAAACAGGTAGAACAGAGACAAAGGAGGCACGTTCAGACTGCACTTCAGGTCCTGCTCATTACTGTTGCTGCTCTGGAATCGCTTTAGTCAGTTTCTGCCATTGTAGTTTATTTTGAAAGGATTATAAAGTGTAATCTATGGCCATGGGTGAGCTCAGCTTTACAGTCAGAATAAGAGCACCCCTTTCCACACCGATACATTAGACAGGTGAAATTTGAGGAATACAGTATAAAGATTCCAGGCTAGCATATTTAGCATCAGCACCAAAAGCTTCCGTTTCATTTGGTTTTCCAGTTGCAGGACTGAGGGTGAGTACATTTTAATTTACTACAAGACCAAACTGTGTGGACACACATTTATTTAAGCACAAACACGCAACAGGTAATGGTCCTAAACAACGTTTCCTCTACTATTATCCAAGGAGTGCACCCCATCCTGTCAACAGAACCTAGTGCACTACCCTGCCTACCAACCCCACCCTCCGCGGGGCACGTTCTGCTAACAGTCGGGGAGCGGACCAGTTGCCACTGGGTAAGTGCCTTTGATCTAGCATTAGTAACGTAATGCTCTGCAAAAACAAATGAAATAAAAAGTTAATGTTCTTCTGGCTTTCATTGTAATGCAAGCTTTTTTGTTGTTGTCATTATTGGTTGTTAATGATAAATTTGTTAAGACTCATAAAATAATCAACCAACTGTGGGACTTTTCAATAACTAATCAATGAATATTGCAAAGGATAATGACTACCGGTACATCTGTACAGCTACAGTAACATATAGATATATATATCTCAGACACTATCTTATCCATCTTATCTTATCCATCTTATCTTATCCATCTTATCTTATCGTATCTATCGTTTCGTATCTACCGTATCGTATTTATCCTATCTATCGTATCCATCTATCTATCGTATCTATCTATCTATCTATCGTATCTATCTATCTATCGTATCTATCTTATCGTATCTATCTTATCGTATCTATCTATCGTATCTATAGTATCTATCCATCGTATCTATCTATAGTATCTATAGTATTGTATCTATCATATCTATCTATAGTATCTATCATATCTATCTATAGTATCTATCTATAGTATCTATCTATCGTTTCTATCTATAGTATCTATCGTATCTATCTATCGTATCTATCTATCGTATCTATCTATAGTATCTATAGTATCTATCTATCGTATCTATCTATCGTATTGTATCTATCTATCGAATCTATCGTATCTATCTATCTATCTATCGTATCTATCTATCGTATCTATCCATCGTATCCATCATATCTATAGTTTCTATAGTATCTATCTATAGTATCTATCGTATCTATAGTATATATCTATAGTATCTATAGTATCTATAGTATCGTATCTATCGTATCCATCTATAGTATCTATAGTATCTACCTATCGTATCTATCTATAGTATCTATCTATCGTATCTATCTATATTATCTATAGTATCTATCTATACGTATCTATCTATAGTATCTATCTATCGTATCTATCTATATTATCTATAGTATCTATCTATAGTATCTATAGTATCTATCTATAGTATCTATAGTATCTATCTATCGTATCTATCTATAGTATCTATAGTATCTATCGTATCTATCTATCGTATCTATCTATCGTATCTATCTATCGCATCTATCTATCGCATCTATCTATCGCATCTATCTATCGCATCTATCTATCGCATCTATCTATCGCATCTATCGTTTCGTATCTATCGTTTCGTATCTATCGTATCTATCTATCGTATCCATCTATCGTATCCATCTATCGTATCTATCGTATCTATCTATCGTATCCATCTATCGTATCCATCTATCGTATCCATCTATCGTATCCATCTATCGTATCTATCTATAGTATCTATCTATAGTATCTATCTATCTATCGTATCTATCTATCTATCTATCTATCTAATGGTGTCCCTATTGAGTTTGTTGATTCCTATAAATATCTGGGTATCCTGATCGATTCACATCTCTCTTTTAAACTCCACGTGGAAAACCTAGTGAAGAAACTGAAAGTTAAACTGGGTTTCTTTTTCAGAAACAGATCATGTCTAACACTGAATGTTAGGAAACGCCTTGTATCTGTGACTTTCCTTCCCTCCATTGATTACGGTGACATTCTCTACATGAATGCTCCTACAAGCACCCTGCGGATGTTGGATGTTGTCTATCATGGTGCACTAAGATTCATAACTGGTTGTGATTATCGTACCCACCACTGCACCCTGTATTCACTGGTTAACTGGACATCATTAACCTCACGCAGACTCTTCCACTGGTACATTTTCATCTTTAAATCACTTCTTGGTCTGCTGCCCTCATACATCTCCTCCTACATGTCTTTGCGTGA
>JBBPBX010001085.1:61500-94859 GCA_038048925.1 Garcialebias charrua | reverse complement strand
ATATATACATATATATATATATACTGCATATATAAATTCTGAACTTAAGAGACAACAAGATCCATAAAGAAAATGCAAAATAAATAAACTGTTTGCAAAATTTTTAACAAATTGATAACAAAACAATTTTAAACAAAATTCAAAACAAAAACATCTTAATACTGGTATATTGTTCCTGTTACAAAGATCTTGACAACGTGAAAGAAAAATAATAAAGACAAAAATTTACTTTGGAGTAGAAGTAGCGACAGACGGCCTCCTGAGCCCACGGCTGGTAGAAAAAATCTGCTCTTCGCTCCTCTTCTGGGTTTCCCACCACATCAGTCATAGTCTGTAAGCAAAACAGTATTATTGAAGCAGACCCAGCCTAAACTAGAGACACAAACGATAAACAGCACAAGGTCTCCAGTAAAACGGACGGGCAAGTTTCTGGGAAAGCAACCAGCAAGCTCAGAATGGAATTTGTTGTTTTCCAAACTCAACTGAAAAAACTGAAACTGAAAAAACAAAAACTGAAAAAATTTCAACTGAAAAAACAGTGAAGGTGGGCGAAGGTCCAAGGTCAGGGAATGATTGTCCTTAATGAAAGTTTCAAACCCCTTTTTAGGACTAACACTATTAAACCTGTACATTTCTAGAAGATACAGTATGTCACATTTTTTATGTTTGATGTTTCGACTTCATTAAATTTACCTGATTTGGATTTGAGCATGAAGCTTTTTGTGCTTGTAGGGTTCTCAACAATCAGTTTATCATTTATCTGTTGTTATCCAGAGGAGGTTTTGTTTTTGCATGACATACTTCAGCAGAAACAGTCATGCAATTTCATACTAATCCCACAAGTGTCAACCCTTCAAATCCAAATCCAGTCTACTTTTTTTTGCTCAACAATAAATGGATGAAAAATACATTTGGCTCCCACAAAACAGAGACAAAACAAAAAAGAAGGAAAATACCAGGATAATTTAGATTGTTCCCCTGTGAATGAAGTGGGCAAACACTTCCAGCTAAAAACAAAATCACTTTTAAGCAAGCTTCCACACTTTTCTTGTGTGATTGATTTACTGCTTCACAGTCAGATTTTGATCAACTATAGATGACGAGACAAAAAAATGACTGATCAATTCAAACATTTTTGTCAGTTGACAGAATCAGTAATGAATTTAAAAATTTCAGAGCTTAGATACACACATGCGCTTGGGTTCTGAATTTTTCATCGACATTTATTCAGACATTAAAATAAATATTGGTAATATAAATTAGCTTCTTGAATTTTTTTTTTAAATATTTTAAAAATACTGATTGATGTAACCGGTCAAGTTTTACACTAAAAATGTTAAAAACTAAAAGATAAACAACGTTTGTTGTAAAAAATTACATGGGCATTGGAAAACCAGATTATTCAGTAAATCAACGTGATGAGCAGAAAATGATAATTTAAGAGAATATCTTAATTTTAAATGGTATTCAGCCTGTGACTGCACATTGACAGACTGAAGCTAAAAAAAACATAAAATGATCATGAATAGAAATAACTTGTCCAAAGTTCTCAAGGTTTTACAGATTTTGAGGTCAAAAAATAAATAAATAAAATGAAAAATCAATCACTTATTTGCCAAGAAAAAAAAAAACTAAGATCTTCTTTTAAAGCAGGAAAAAGTGAAATGAATGTCCAATATAAACAAACAGTAAAATTTAAAATACAACATTTGGCGATAAAAAACGAGTCATGCCTCATGATTGATCGAAAGTCATGTCATGACTGAGAATCTTCACTAGCTATTAATGACTCAATCGGCCTGCCATACACTCCCCACCTCTCTGCTTCAATCCAGCAGCCAGCTGCACCGCCCCGGCGAAATGCAGCTAATTTGACCATTAAAGTGCATTTATTAAGAAATTGATAGACAGAAACACACCTCTGCTATAATTTCGAGCTAACAAATAATTGTTTAGGTATTTTTCTTGTTAAATGACGGCGAAACGAGCCGCGCTCCTTTTTCCTGTTTTCACCGCTGAGCGATCACGGTGCACACAGGCAGCGACACTTTTTTTTTTTTAATAAAGCCGATTTAACCATTAAAGTACATTTATTAAGAAAACGTTAGACTGAGACACACCTTTTGCTATAATTTCGAGCTAACAAACAATTGTTTAGGTAAATTTCTTGTTAAATGTCGGAAGATAAAGTCGCGCTCCTCTTTCCTGTTTCTTTTTACAGACATGATCAGCCTCGGCCAGCTGTAGGTGCGCGCGCACACTGACTGACGATATGACGTCTTTGTTTTAGCTAAGGTCCTACTTGGAACATAAAATTAGAAAAGATAAATAAATTCACAGACCTTTTTTTAGACGCCAGAAAGGGAAAAATATAGTTGTGTAGGTTTTAAAAAATTTAATACCTCGTCAGATGACGTTTATTACTTTTTAATACTTTTTAATGGCCTTAATTTGTGTTAATTTCATTTACTACCTTTTAATACCTTTTACAACCCCGCGGATACCCTGTATACAGTATGAGTGATGACAGTGGATTTATTTTAAATCCTGAAAGAACACAGTATGTGATGTGGACCAAAAACAATACTCTCTCTGAGGTCTCAGAAGACAAACCCACCTTCAGGTCTCTGCACTGGGACTGAAGCCAGTCGTTGATAAATCCCTGAGGATCTCTGGCAAAATTCAACATGAACTCCCTTTGGGTTTTCAGTTGGTTGATAGTCTCAATAGTTTCATGGATCTGAGAAAAACAGAAGGGCTCATCACAAAGTGATTAATGATCTACATACTTGATGAGGACAATCAAAGAGCATGTCACTGATTATCTGAGGACAATAGTTTCTTTAGAAACTATTTTCCATTAGAGATCTGAGTCAAAACTGTGTTACAACTAGGCACTTTCTTGATCCCTTTTTAAGTTTTCCTCATTTCAGTAGCATTTTAAGTAAATGCTGTGTACACAGAAAACAGTCATCATCAGTCTTGTCTGAGATAATCCTTTCCCTTTCATACATTTAAAACTGTACAACAATTCAGTTAATATAAATATGTTTTAGGTGTTGATATAAAGCCCCAAATAAAATACCCAGTACTTTTAAAGTGAGACATAACTAATGGTTTTGAGTTACTGTAGTAACGTGCAAACAAAAACAAACAGCAGAGAAAATCTCCAAAATGTAAACCCAGCAAAGTTATAACAAGACACTGACTGTTAAGCTGTGCAGAAAACAAGATGCTTACTAGCAGTCCTTACCAAAACCAAAATACTGTTACACAGTGGCACCTGTAAACAACCTGGTTGTATTTACATAGTGCTTGAGAACAAAGACTACACAGAAGGATGTCCTTCAGCAGGAAGACTTTGTGCCTTATGAATACGAGTACAAGACCTCGCAGCCAAAGTAATGTCTGCTAGCTGGAGATCAACAGCACCTGACCCAAAAACTAGGAAGAGAAAGAGCAATACTGTACAGGCAGCAATTTGAACAAGTAGATGTGTGTGAAGCTGTTCTCTGCAGGAGACTCACAAATTGGAAAACAGTTAGGTGAATTTAAAAAACATTTATTTTAACAACTTTAAAAAGGCTTTTTTTTTATTTTTTTTTACAAAGATAATAAAACTACGACTCTTTAAATCAGATGCTTTAAATCAGATGCTAACCTCACATAAGATTTAGATACCGGTAATCTCGTGTAAGGATCAAAGTACCACAAAACAGCCAAGAAACACTACCGTATTTTTCGGATTATAGGTCGCACCTTTTTATGTTTTTTTTCAAGGCCTGCGACCTATAATCCGATGAGACCTATTTATGGATTTTTTTCCATATTTTTAGACCAATTTTTGACTCAGATATCAGCTTTTTTCACTTTGGCAGGAAAATTGTGCAGTACCACTTTCTGCCACTAGGGGCGCTGTGCAGTACCACTTCCAGTGGAGTACACCGACCCAAGAAGAAGAAGAAGACCGTTTCCAGCTGCATGTGTCCCAAAATAAGCTCCTGTGCTGAGACTGACTGTGTGCCTGCTGGCCTGGATGTAGCTGTTAGCTCTGTGCTTCTTAACGTTTTTTTTTTTTGCAAGATAAGTCAAGAACCACTCAGCGGATTTTTCTGAAACTTACAGAATGGAATCACAGTGTGGACGTTTACAAGTGAGTACCGGTAGCTTTATTAGATGTTTGAGATTAAAATAAAATAAAAAACGATCTTTTAGCTTAGCTTTTTGTTAGCTTGTGGCTGTTGTTCTGTTTACCGGTATGTTAGAAATAGCTTCAAAACCACTCTGTGTATATTTTTTCTGCTTACAGAGTTTAAATTATAAGACATTAATGTACGTAACGATGGTCTATAGAAAATATTTGACTTAAAATTCGATTTTTTATTCAGTGTTCTGTGTGGCGGACTTTCCGTGAGCATTAGTTTTTTATCGGCGTTCTTCTAAATGGCTTCAAAACCACTTGGTGTATATTTTTTCTGCTTACAGAGTTTAAATTATAAGACATTAATGTACGCAACGATGGTCTATAGAAAATATTTGACTTAAAATTCAATTTTTTATTCAGTGTTCTGTGTGGCGGACTTCCCGTGAGCATTAGTTTTTTATCGGTGTTCTTCTAAATAACTTCTAAACCACTCGGTGTATATTTTTTCTGCTTACAGAGTTTAAATTATAAGACATTAATGTACATAACGATGGTCTATAGAAAATATTTGACTTAAAATTCGATTTTTTATTCGTGTTTTCTGAGAGGCGGACTCGTCTTGTGTTAGCTTCCGTTAGCTTCTCTTCATGTTATAAATTGCTTCGAAACCAATAGGTATATAGTATAAGTATATTTATTTCTGCTTACAGAGTAATTATAAGGCTCTAATGTACTTAACTATGTCCTGGAAAAAACATTTGACATAAAATTCGATTTTTTTATTCGTGTTTTCTGAGAGGCGGACTCGTCTCGTGTTAGCTTCTGTTAGCTTCTGGCAGACATTAGCAGCAGAGCTAAACACTCGGTCCATATTGCCGGGTTGACTCAGCGGTCACGCGGCGCGTCAGCAGTGGATGACGCGTTACGTTGGCGGTGACGTAGGTGCGACCTATACCTATTTATGGATTTTTCCAATTTTTTGGCAATAATTGGACACTGCGACCTATATTCCGGTGCGACCAATAATCCGGAAAATACGGTAATCCTACGGTGGACATGACTTTTTCCTGAAAGAACCTCGGGCAGGGGCGGCTGTGGTGTAGTGGTAATGGCAGTCGACCCCTGATCGGAAGGTTGGCGGTTCGAATCCCGCATCCGCCCACCATGTGTTGTTGTGTCCCTGGGCAAGACACTTAATCCTGAGTTGCTCCCGGTAGGTCTGGATGGCGCCTTGCAAGGCAGGCTACCACTGCCGGTGTATGAATGTCTGAATGAATGGGTGGATGGCTGGTATTGTAAAGCGCTTTGGGGCTCCTCACAGGGGGCTGGAAAGCGCTATATAAATAAGCTCCATTTACCATTTACCAAACGTTAAACCAGAAAAAGGTTTAGGAGAACTGCCGAGGTCTGTACCTTGTTATCCAGTCCTGCTATTTCCTGCTGGCTGGCTGTGGACAGCAGGAAGGAGTTCATCTGGGTCTTCAGTGTGTCGTCCACCTCTACGTCAATGTCATAACACGCCGTCTTTTTTTGGTCATTAGGATCCACACTGGTGGATTAAAAAGTACATCAAGTTTTGACAAGATCTGATACAGATATAGAAATTATTTAAATTTGATAACATCCCAATAGGCCTGTCATGATAACAAATTTTGCTGAGCGATTAATTGTCTCAGAAATTATTGTGACAAAATGATATAGTTTGAAATTTGACAATACCGGTAATTACAGGTAGTAATTATTGTCAAATTTAAGAAGAAACAGTTTATTTGTTTTTCGTGTAGTGCCTTTTTTGCCTCCAGGATGGCAGTTTAAGACTGTTTGAACCGAAGGATGGATAGTGAGGGAGCAAGCTGCGTGTCTCTAAGAAAAATGGGAGCGAGGCCCCTTGACGTGACATGGGCTGTCTCTCTTAGGTTCTCAAAATGGCAGACGCTCTGTGTGGTATGAGCTCTTTAGCATAGCATTTGTCACACAAAGCTTTTAATTAAAAGAAAAAATCAGTAAACAAATTCTCAGCTTCTTTTTACAGAGTAAAACTTTTTACACGAAGGCATGGGCTTCAACCGTGAATTTTGGAGCTTTGACAAGACAAAGGGTTTTCCCCCTGAGGTCGGCCAGTTAGCTTAGCTTCTCACCTTAGCTGCTTTTAACGATCCAAAAACACAATTTTGAATGGTTAAATGAACTTTAAAGAGAAAAGAGAAAGGCAGGGGTGAGTGAAGAGCACTGGAGTTGAGCTTTTTGTCATCCAGTGTCTTCAGTAGAAAGAAAGAGACACGAAGAAACGATAAAGTCGATAAATGAAAATGAGGTTGATAATTTTTATATATACGGTAATGCGATTATTTGATTTATGGTTTATCGAGACAAGCCTACATCCCAAAAATATTAAGATGTTAGTTATAAGCTATAATGGCCAGCTCTATTTGTGCACATACTTAAAGACCGTGTAAAGTGAATTTCAATATTTTCTTAAATAAACATTATAAATGTCATAATTGTAATGTTGTAAATGAGTAAAAAGTCTCAAAATTGTAGCTCAATTAATTTTGGAGTTATAGATGAAACTGTGTATAAACATATTTCTATTTCAGGATTTTTTAGGCGTGGCTTAAACGGGACCGCGTCCTCATTAGTATAGCCCCACCCCCTGCAGCTCCAGCCGTATAAATTCGCCTCGGTGGAGCCGTTCACTCGCGAATCGCAGATAGCATCAGATAGCAATAGCATAGATATTTTGTTCATTGTTAGCTAGCTACAGGTAGTCCCCGATTTACGAGCGAGATCCGTTACAACGAGGCGCTCGTAAACCGGAAATCTCGTATTTCGGAACGGTTGCCATGTCTCTCGTAAGTCCGGAATTTCGCTCGTAAATTGGAACGGTTTCGCTAGCGCGACTACAAACACTCGTTTTTCATCAAAAAACTGCTTATGAGTGCATAAAAATGATCGGAAACGTGTGTCCACATGTTTAGCTAACGAACTGTGGTGAAAAAACACATGAAAACTCAGTATTTTTTGCGTTTTTTCCAAAAATTCGCCAGCTCGTAAGTCTGGAACCTCGTAGATCAGAGCGCTCGTAAATCGGGGACTACCTGTAATCAATTATGCCTCGTTCGTGCATCTTCCCTGGATGTCGCAATGGTCAGGGCACCCGTACAAATAATAACATGTTTTTATACTGCGTGGTTTTATACCGAGTATCTGTAGTGCCTGGATAGGTCAATGGATAAAGCGCTTGCCTTCCGTCCCAAACTCGACGGGTTCAATTCCCGCATGGTACAACTCTATTTTTTTTTTTTATTCATTCCAGATTAAAAACACACAAGAAAACTATTTACAAAAACAGCGTAACTCTTGGAAAAAGTAACTGCTGTTACAGAATTCAGATAAAAACAGAGCAGGTTTACTGGCTCTGCTGTCTGCCTCTCCACTGTGGGACACGAGCAGGACACGAGCGCAGCTGCGCTGAAACCACGCCCACGCACTGACACGCCCCCAGCGTTCCAGGGCAAGGCAAAATCATGTTTTTTCATGATTTTTGAGACTTAATTTTATAAGGTAAACAATGTTTTTAATCAGTCAGATTTATATGGGTGATTAATAACACATATTTATGCCATGTGACAAACTAAAAACACACATTTAATTTCACTTTACACGGTCTTTAAGCTAACTTGCATGCTGTGCAAACAGCTGAAAACTATGCACAAATAGTAGTGGATTCTGTAACATTGCTACTGCTATTTTAACGGAAAGGGTTTCATTTAGATGTGAAGCTGGAACCTTCCATTAATATTGCATCATTTGAAACCAGTTCATGTCCAAAAGGAAAAATATATTTTTTTGCTAATTTAACAATTTCATTCATTATGTTAATGTAATTACCTGATCACGTGATTTATGATGATGGGTTCTGGAGGCATCAGCAGTGCATGCAAGCGCTGTGGGATTTCAGAAAACTTCATTCGCTGAGTCTCAAAAATCTGCAAAATAAATGACTTCCGTTATTGCAACCATTTAATTTAAATATTTCACAAAAAATGTGTGTGCATGTGCTGGTCTAATCATTCACCAGTTGTAGTGGAAGTTTTTGTTTGCATGAAGAATACAGAGGTAATATGTGACTACATCAAATCAACTGTGTAACTTACTATTTTTTTTATTTTTTAGAAAATTTTATGTTTTTATGCAACAGTGGCAACAGTGTCAAAACCTGGTCCTCAGGGACCATGATAATGCACGTTTTAGTTGTTTCCCTGCTAATCAGCAGGTATTTAAGTTCTGTAGAAGACTGTCAGTCGCTCATTCACTTAAATTAGGAGTATAAAAAAAAAAAAAGTACAGGATAGTGGCCATCAAGGACCAGGATTGGACACCACTGAACTAGTCTTGTAAGCCCCTGTTCAAACTGGTATTGCTGCTCTTGTTGTACATTTTCTTTAATCCAAAAGCATACTAGGGCAGTTACACTAAATTATGATCTGCTTGGGCTTCATTGAAGCAATCCTTAGTTTACATATTAACTTCAGAGAAATTCAAAATTAACCTCCTAATTTTTTTGTTTATCCTGGCAGAAACAGAAGCTCTGGGAAACAAGACACAGACCCACAAAGAGAGTCACCATACATGGACAGGCAGAGAAAAGATGAAACAGATGGACTGTACAAGTCTGAGAGCAGAAAATACCCAGAACAGCTTTGAGTCTAGTGAACCTTCCAGCCTCAATGTTTCTCAACGTTTTTATTCTATTAAAGCCGCCTCATTTGATCAATTTCAAACAAAACATTACAGTATACGTTTTAACTACCGGTAGTTCAAAGTGTAAATGAAGCAACTACCGGTACTCACCTGCTGCAGGTATTTGTCGCAGTTAATAAACTCGCGCTCATGTGGGTCTTGGAGTTTGTGTGTTTTGACGTACTGCCACAGGGCCTGGATGATGACAGGTCTGGTCTGCGTGTGGATACCCAACATACGGGCCAGACGGGGGTCCAGCTTGAACTGAGGGGGCTAGGATGACATAAAACAAGGAGGAAAATTACATTTTATAAACCTGGTACAGTATTAGATATTATCCACCATGAAAAATAAAAACATCACAAATAAAAAGGCAAAGCAAACCCCTGAGCATTTACCTGGTAGTCAAGCATGAGCAGGACGGTGCAGCGAACTCCTACATCACCGGGCCTCTTGACTTGGAAACCATCAGTCTCCTGGGTGGTGGCAGTCCTATGCCACTAAAAAGATTCACAAAACATTTGAGAAACATAAGAATATTACATGTTAAATATGGTTATTTAAGTAACATGTATTATGTTTGCACAACCATAAAAAATTGCTAATTTTATTAACTTTAAATTAATTAAAAGGAAAATAATAGACAAAAACAATAATTAGGGTAAAAATCCTCTTACTTCAACCAGGTGATTATCTGGTCCATACAGGTCTTTGTCCAATTCAATCACAAGAGACTTGAAGAATGATGAGAACTTTCTTTTTTGTTTGGTAGCTTCATACTTGGAGACAGCTGTCTGGAAGCAAGATTCAAAAGAAAATTAATAATTTCATCTTTTATTGTTTAACATGTATATCTACATAAATACTTTTGCTTACATCTTCCAGAAGACGCCCTTCAACACGTAGCTCCCATGATGCAACTGTGCCCTCTCCATCCTCAGCATCAGGCTTTGCAGGGTTGAAAGTGTTCGATATGAAGATCCGAAGCTTTCTTTTTTGCTGAAAATAAACAATTCGGAGAATGTTTATGTAAGTGCCATTTAATAAAGCTTTTACATCTGAACTGATAATAAGCAGTGGCAAAGATGATTCGGTTTTCAGAATAGAGTAGCTTTTCCAAAAATCATAAAAGAAACAAGCAGGTTAATTAAAAACAACAAAGCAATTTTGTGCAGAGATCACAAAACATTTGTTAGTAGGGTTTGACAGCTTTACAATGTGAGAATATTCTTATTGTTCACAACGTAAAATGAGTAAACCAACAAAGTCAGCATCTCACAAATACGACAAATACGATATGCATACATACCAGTACATTACATAACATACATACATACCTTAATAGGCCTTTTGAGGGCCTCCTGAATGTCAAGCCTCTTGCGCATGATGGTCTGGTCCAACTTCCTCTCAAAAGCCAGAAGATCCATGTAAGCCTGAGACTCTGGGACCAGTTCCCTGATCTAGAACAAACGCATACCAGTAATATAATTCACAGTTGCAAGAGAGTATTCAAAGAAATATGACCTATTCTGAACCAGGCTTGTGGCAACAAGTGTTGATATAAAATCAGTGTTGCAATTGTTTAATAACACGTTATCACATCAGCTGACATTTAATGTTAAAGAAACAGCTTTCTTTTACCATCTACTGACTGTAACACTGATTACAGGGAGTCCTCGATTTACGGCGCCCTCGACCTACGGCAACTCAGACATACGAACGTATCATAATTAGGGCTGAACGATTTTGGAAAATAATCTAATTGCGATTTTTTTTTCTATAAATTGCGATTGCGATTTAAAATGCGATTATTTTTACTGGTTCTGTATTAATTCATATCACTAACGACACAACTGAAGCAACAGTGTTGGAGCGCACGGTCTCCTCCATCCCTCCTGCTCTGTTTTGCTCCTCAGAGCTGCGGCTCACTACCAAGTCACGTGACCAGCTCGCGCTCTCAGATACACGTTTAAATGAGCTAACTTACCTGAATTTATAACTTTTATGACTTCTGTCGAGCCTGAAGCAAGAGTATTGGAGCGCACGGTCTCCTCCATCCCTCCTGCTCTGTTTTGCTCCTCAGAGTTGCGCGCGGCCAAACCGGCTCACTATCAAGTCACGTGACCAGCTCGCGCTCTCAGATACACGTTTAAATGAGCTAACTTACCTGAATTTATAACTTTTATGACTTCTGTCGAGCCTGAAACAACTGTGTTGGAGCGCACAGTCTGCTCCTCCCTGCTCTCTCTCTGTTTTGCTTCGCTCAGAGCTGCGCGCACGACCGGTGTGATGCAGAGAAGCGTGACCAGTCAAATCGCAGCCCGTGCGATTAGTGAATCGCGTTTTAACATATCGCAAGATAATCGCAAATGCGATTAATCGTGCAGCCTTAATCATAATTAATAAAAATATGAAATTTAATTTTTTTTGTGTGTTTACGGCATATGTTCTTAATTTCATGTGTACAGTACTTTGTTGCAGCTGTGGTTGTTTTAAATGGCTTTATAAATAAAGTATAATAATAATTATTATGTTTTATTATAATTTTAAGCCTATTAGCGCAGCTTCCGGCGGTTTCCGGAAATGCCGCCTCCGCCATTTTGCGGTTACCTTCAGTTAGTTCCAGCCTGCTTTGGAGGACTGTGTGTCCGATAAGAGGTTGCCTCATACGGATAAATGAACTGGAAACACTCGGTGAACTCTGTGGACGTCTCAGGCCCGGAGCAGCAGCCGCCGATCGCTCCGCTGCATCCCACCACGCCGGCCGACACCACCAGCTAATGGAATGGGCTAAAGCTAACATGTAGCTAATGGCGGAACTAAGATGCTCACCGAGCCGACGGCCCGCGGGGAGGCCATCTGCGACCGGGAGCTCACCTCGATGTCCGCTTGGCAGCCTGAGATGTCGGGGGAGCTAACAGAGAAGAAAACATGCTAAAACGCAGAGAAACAGCGCCAACAGCGTTTTGGATGGGCTAACATGCTAACGAGTGCAACTAATGGATGGGCTAACATGCTAACGAGTGCAGCTAATGGATGGGCTAACATGCTAACGAGTGCAGCTAATGGATGGGCTAACATGCTAACGAGTGCAGCTAATAGCAATGCCCTCACTGTTGGGAGCAGCTTGTTTTAGATGGATGGACACCGCAGAGAAACGGCTTTCAGTAAGTTATTAACTCTTTTTCTGGCTCCAAATGTATGGAGTTAACATGCTAACAGTCCTTCCTGTAAACAGTTTGGACCGCGTGGAGCAGCACGAAGGTGCGGAGCTGGACGTGCAAGAGCCAACATGCTAAAAGACGGAGACAGGCTTGAGCAGCTCAAAGTAAGAAATTAATATTTTTTATTTATCAAATGTACAGGTACCGTATATGTTTTTTGATAATTATGCACTACACTGTGTTAGGATAGGCAAAGTGCTTGGTAACTGTACAGTAACATACATATACGTGTAGTCAGTGGCGGCTCGGGTGGACTCTGACTTACGGCAAAATCGGGTTACGAACGGCCCGTAGGTCCGGAACTCGTTCGTAAGTCGCGGACTCCCTGTACTTGGTTTAGTTTTTTTAGTTTAGTTTAGTCATTCATTTTATAATAATAAAATACAAAACAATTTACATATATACAATAAGAAAAGAAAAAAAACATAAAATTTTCATTCAATACAAGGAATAACCTTAAGCTTGTATAAAGGAAACTGAAATATTTTGTCATGAGAACCTTCTTTTTGCTGCAGAGAACTTGTCTTGATTTCTACAGTCTCCAAAATGAATCAAAGTACCAAACAAAAGCTCATGACTCAACTCTAACTTTTCAACTGAGCTTTATCTGAACAAAACTGATAATAAAACTACTTTCTTTGGTTGTTATACAACAAAAACAGGTGACAAACCTTTAACACTTTCCCTTAAAACATCTTTACAGCTTATTTACATGTTGTGCAGTTCTTTGAAACAAGTTAAGCAAAATGCCTATGATGCATATTAAAATGTAGCCGTTTTACAAAAATAAATTAGGAATTTTAGGGAATATAAAACAATTAAAAATAGTAATTGGCAGCAAAGCTCTGATTACATTAAAGGACACCTTCAGTAAAACATTATTTCCATTCACCACATATTACTTACCCTCTGAGGTAGAATTTTATCAGCCATTTTCTTCTTCTTTGTGCTAAAAGAACAAAATGAGTATCAGCAAACAAAAAAATGTTAGTCTAAATCATGGGAACCTTGGTGTTTGTATAAATAAGGCAAAAAAGCTATAAGTTCTTCGGTTTGATTTTTATAGCCTCTGATATTTGTCAACACATTCACACAAATACAGACATAACACAGCCAGCCTGTATATGCATAACCTCAATAATTAAGGTCCTAATTTAAAGGACTGAAATTAGATTGGGAGTTGTGCTGGGCTCAAAGTAAATCCTTCAGGTGCAGGACAAACTTACTGAATTAACACAGGACCATTACTGCTGAGACTAATCATGCAAGTACGGTAAATTACAATTAACATCAATGTGTCTTCAAATACAGAGACACTCGGTGCTGCCTTTCTCTAACAAATCAGCTGTCGAATCTGTAAAAAAAATATTTAAATGTCAATAAAATATAATTTCCTTATTACCGGCACTATTACGATGAGTCAATCATTTGGTAAAATGTTGATTTCAACTGGCGACTCAGACAAACCAGTACTCCAAGTCTTAAAATAATAAACTCTCAAAAGTGTTTGCTAAATTTACAAACAACCAAAAATGAAAAAACTAAATAATTGAAATGTCTTGTTGTTACAAAATGAGTTTGTTGTTTGTGAAACAAACACCTAGACTAATACTTAATGAATTTTTGAAACAACTAAGGCGTACCTCAAGTTCATATTTTAATAATAATGGCACGTTTAACTTCTATTTAACTTTATTGTTGTAACTTTAACTAGTTTATATGTTCTAATTTGGGGCAGAAAAAGATTTTCAGATGAATAGAGCTTTGGGGACAACAGTAATTAGATTTGCATACCCATGAAGTCCTCTGAACACAATAAGATACAATATTTACCTTTCTATTGGGTTCAAACCATTACAGATGATTACATGCCCCAATACATGCATTAAACTTTCACTTCCAGCACAGAGCTCCTGTTTAAAATGAATCTTTGTGGCTGAGCTGGGACTATAGAGGGACTTACTGCTGGTTGCGGTTCTGTTGTTGCTGAACCTGTTGAATCTGTTGAGGGGCTGGCCTTTTTCGAGAAGGGTCCATCACCCCAGGCATCCCGGGGCGAGACACAGGGCTGCTGCCATACCCCGGGGGGCCCATGGCTGGTCCCTGAGGGGTTATACGGCTAGATGGAGGCATGCCTGGTCTCTGAAAAAAAAGAAGAAGAAAAAGACATCAAGGTCTACTGATTGAAATTTTTTCTCAGTAATGTTTTTGCTAAGCTCTTTTAAACTGAGTCACAGCTGCTGAAGTGTAAACAACGTTTTCAAACCAGAATTACTGGTGACCCTATGTGTGCGTGTTCTGCTTGTGTATCATCATACTTTCAATAAATGTCAACTTACGGTACGTGTTTGTTGAAAATTTTAGTTGTAGAACAGAATTTGTGCTCGTCTTTTAAATTATACGATCGGGTTTAAAACCTGTGCATCAGTGTTGAAAAACGATTTAACAATTAATTCCTCAAATTCACCTAGAAAAACGAAAAATAAAACCAACGTGACAGACTCTTACACTAGAAACACTTTTACCACAAGTCATATTTTGATTTCACTGTTGCAATGCTTTCACTTTATGAACATTTTAAACTACGGTATGCGGCAGCTACAGTAAATGTATGTGTAAGCTGCTGCTTATACCAGCGCAGACAAATTGTTAAACACGCATTTAATGGCTGTCTGGCACACAAAGTGATACCGGTAATTAAAATAAGGAAAAGTTATTTAGTTCTTTAGCCTGTAGAATTGAATAAAATGTATTCTTAAAAAAGCATATTTATCATAGCTCTGCAAATGCACCAACGATTGCTCTTCTTATTCTAACACAAATTTATTTTTAAAATATAAGTCACGTTCTTTAAGATACTTGTTGAAAAGCAAGGACGCTCATCAGTTTTCACAAGAGGAAGGCAAAAAAAAAAAAACCTCCTTAGAAACATTTAGAGAAGTGCTAGTTCAAAAACAAACAAATATGGGCTCTGCAACTGAATGTAAAAAAAAGAGATATTTAGCACTAAGAGTTCCCAGTTTTTAAAATGCTGCCTTGAAAGATAAAGCAAAGATCAGATTTGATTCAAGCAGCAACCAATCAATACAAAATGAAAATTTAACCTAGAGTAAAAATAAGATGGGTACTTTAATATTTGATTTTTTTATTTAAAACTATTCAGAAACCCCAAACTTAACTGTCATCAAGCCAATTACAATAGTAAAATGTAACAGATACAGTATATATGTAAAAAGTTCAACATGCAAAAAAAAAAATAAAAAATGCAAAACACAAAATGTTTCAGGTCAGTGTATGACAAAAAGCTTTAAACCATTTACTGAGGAGAATAAAAAAAGTCATTATTTTTATATTTTAGTGCATCTAGATATAGTGTTCCTGTAAGTTACTGTTCGCATACACAAAAAAATAGCCCATCTTCCTACATACATGTGTTTATTCTATAATCCTAAATTAATCCATTGTAGTGAGTGCACCAAAAGCAAATGCAGCCCAATGCAAATCTACAAAGTGTTATCCAATCCAACCTACCTAATTTGATATTTTCACCCATAAAAAAATAAAAATCAGCAAATCTACCATGTCTTACTGACAAAAAAAATATACAACCTCGACCAACTCACCAAGCCATGTGCTAGGAATTCAAACAGACGACTTCTCGTATTTAACTGCATGAGTGCGGACAAGATGAGCAGATAAATCACAAGGCACTGATTGCAGCTTTTCCTTCAGCAGTATGTCCAACAAATGGGACCAATGAAGGCTAAACACACACTCCTCAATCTGTGGTGGAAGGAGCGAGGAAGAGTGACGGACTTCAAAAATACAGAGCTTGCCTTTCCCACACAACAGTGTACCGTAAGCAGAAGGGGACTGCATGCCGATCATTTAGTGCTTTTTAAACCGTGCTTTAGTATAACCTTGGTTTGCTTGAGAACAACTGGAGATCTGCAGCATTCAGAACATGAATTATTTTCGACCGTGTTGTGAAAAGCTGCCTGTGTGACTGAAAGCAGCCAAGGACACTGCAAAAAAGAAAAAAGATGCAGAATCCTTTCACTGAATTGCATTTGAAGTTGGCAGCATTCTTTAAACAACTGAACTGCAGCACACCAACGATAAAGGATTAATCGTTTTTATCGCCCATCATGAGGCAGCATTACAGGAAGAAATTAAATGATCGAAAAGAATCTCAACCCTGTTAACAAAACACAAACATACAAGCTGAGAGCCATGATCTATTGACATTGCAGACGTAGGATTTAATTATTTCTGCTCTGAAAAGATCTAATGCATCCATCAAATAACACTGTAAACCACCACCAGTTCTACGAGTTATCCGATGCTTAAATCACAAGCTGTTTTCATAAAAATTAGAAGTTATTATGTGGATTCACTGAAAAAAAAGAAGATACTGTAACTTACTTTTATAGACTAAAGGAGGCATGTCTCACTGAAACCTAACTTTAAAATAAGAATCTTAATGCTGTATTACAGCAAAGTTCAATTTGTCATGTACAATATTTAGTTGTAAATCTTTTAAAAATTTAGATTTCTGAATCATCACCTGCAATGTATATACCGGTAAACGTTAATATTTATGAAAGGAAAAGCTGGTAGTGACACCTGTGACACAAAAAGGAAGACGCGGGTAAAGATAATGGATGGACATATGGAAAAAAGCTGGTTAATGCTTCAAACCAAACATGTAAGTAAGTAATTCAAGACAATTACCGGTAAAGGGAAAGCTACAAAGCTGAAAATATATATTGCAAACTATAAATGTTGCATGTATTATTCGATCTAGGGGTACATCGATTGCAGTTTTCTGGCCAATCACTAATTTCTAAAAAGTCTGTCCTGCCAATTCCGATTTTGTTTTATACGCAGCATTTTATGTTTTTCGTGTTGTACTTCATTGTCTGTGGTGCCTGTTGCTTGTTTGTTTGTTCAGCACTTTGGTGTGGACTTGTTCCTGTTTAAAGTGCTTTATAAATAAAATGGTATGGTATGGTGTTATAAGGTCACAATGCACCTTCAATTTTCCAATATTATTTTATTGAAAAACATACGATTGAACAATATCCTAGAAACAATACAAACTTGTTTTAACTGGCCATGAGGTAGTGCTCTGAAATATAAATGAAGTTCAGACAATTGTTAAAACTAAAAAACAAAATGGTAAAATCTGTTTCTCATACAAGTATTGTCCGATTTCCCAAAATTAAGGAAATCAGGGCTGATAAATCAGCCACGAGGTGCACCCCTAATTCTATCTGTTATGGTTGACAAAAGTTAAATCCTGAAAGTTTTTGCTTAAAAGTGGCATTCCTGTGTAAGTTTGTTTTATTAATTGAGCTATACTTTTCAGACAGGGGAGTCAGTCGATATATGAATATTCTAAAAATCGTAGCCCAGTCTATTACAGGCACACAAAAATCGTCTAACATGATGTATAGCTTAAAAAGTGACTTTGTTCAACCGAATCCTTTAACTGCGTGTGTGCAGTAATACTGACTAAAGCCAAAAGCTGATGTTTGTGCAGCTGTTCAGCTTCTCAAACAAGAAACTTATTCAAGTGAATTCAATTTCATTCCTGATCTTTGGATGAGAAGAGAAACATCTGAAATTTTCAGAACGAGAAGACTCTTGAAACGTAAGAGCTGGAAGAAAGTTTTATTTTTATACAGAGAATAACAATCAAAATAACTTTAAAATTATAGTAAATTGTAATTAATTCAATCACATACATTTCGTAATTTTTATGAGTCACACAGAAGCAAAGCTATTTAATTTTTTGTCTGACTAGTTTTATGCCCATGCTTTAACCTTTATTTGGTAACTGCCTTTAAATTAATGCTCAGCTAGGCTTTCCATTCAAAAGTAGACTTGACTTTTCTGACGATTATAGAAAAGCACACTCCAAACAGACTAGCGTGTTTAAACACTGGTCAGTTTATTTTATGTTATACTTTATGTAAAAAGCCTGAGCCCTCTCGATGGGTTTCTGTTGAAAAATACTTTGCGAAATACAGTCAGCAGTAGAGGAGTTAGCAAGCTAAGCTAACTGGCTGCTGGGACTTAGAAACTAACTTTAACGTTAGCAGGCGGGAGATTTAGCTACATTTAAACACGTAGCCCACTGTAGAGAGCAGTGAAAAAGAAAGTTTGAAAAGGGTCGCCTCTTTTGGAGCAGCCCGACAGTTTGTGTTACATTTAGCCCGCACGGAGAGACAGAGGACAACATTAGCCGCTTGTGACAAAGCAGCAGTGGGAGGCTTTGTTCTAGCGGACGGGCTAACGAGTCAGCAGCAAAAGATGGAGCGATAGCTCACCGGGTATCCAGGCCCGGGCATCGGAGAGCGGTACATGTGGTTCTGAGTGGCCGACGACGGTCCCATTCTTCCAGAGGGGGTACCGGGCCCCATACCTGGTCCTGCACCCGGTACTGGCGGTCCAGGTCCCATCGCTCCACCGCCACCACCCGTCGGTGTTGCCTGAAAGCCCCCTCTGGCCGCCATCTCCTCTGAATGTCGCTCGCTGGCTGCCGCCACGGCGGAAGGAGGAGGTACCTAGCTACACGTAGTACGAGCTCAAGGCGTTTAAGATGCCACAGCGCTCCCTGCTGTTGATTGGTGGTAATGACGCAATGTAAAAAAAAAAAAATGTTTACGTGAACATGAAATCCCCTTATTTATTTATTTATTTATTTATTTACTCATAGCCATACGTTTTTGTCATGTTTAAAGTGATTTTAGTATTAGCTTTATGCCCAAGACACTAAATAATAATGGCCAATAAATCATTTGGCGCCAATGATTTTTCAGTGGAAATTCAGTATTCAACGTTAAATAATAAATAAACTAAAAAAAAGATGTTAGTTTTCAAAGAAAAGTGCAAGACCTTCAGAAAACCCTTAAAAACAAAACTATTGCACAAGAACATTTCAAACAAGAAAAGCTGCAAAAGGTATCAGGAAATTTTAAAAAAAAAAGGCCCTGGACAGTACAAAGTACTACGCACAGCAAAAAGTAAAAACAAAACTGGAACTCTGTAATAATGTAAAAGTAAAATGGAATCCATTAATAAAAAGATTAAGAATGCATTGAAAACTATAAATGCCAAGCATGAGACTGTAGCTGAGTTATTGCACTAAATATTCTACTAAAAGACAAAACTTTACACCATCACAGATTTGATCATGATCATTCCCAGTCAATTATAAATTGCTTTTATTGCTGGTAAAATTTTATGTATTCAGTGTAAGACTGAAACTAATTAGATTTTTAATTGTAAATTTATACATTGATTACTTTTTGATTAATAAATTGTGTTTTGTTTGCCATGGTTTGCTGCACTGTGATTTATTATTTATTTGTTTATTTCTCTGTCATGGATTTGAGTATTAATACTCAGCAACTTAAAAAGATTAATGCAGGAAATGAGTAAAAATATCTATTTTTAAATGACTTCAAAACATTGTTTCAATGTCAACACAACTACTCTAACAAAGTAAACATGCAAAACTAACAAATAAAATCACAAGACAAATCAATATCAATGCACATTTGAACTATGTTGTGCATATAGTTTATTTACAAAGAACTTTAGGGTTTTGACATATTATTATTTTACTTGCATAATTTTTAAGTTTTGTTTTGTAAATGAGGGTTTGTTACTCCAAAATGTGTCTGTGTCCATTTGTGAAATTGTTGTTAAATTACATAATTGTAATACTTGGTGCCTGTAAACCAATGAGTTTAATGTTAACAGTGAAAGTGAATCACAAGATAAGATATAACTTTACTGATCCCAGAGGAAATTGTGCAAACTAAAAAGAAACGTAATTCCTTCATTCAACCTTTATTTAAACAGATAAGTCATATTGAGCCTTGAAGACTCATTTACAAGTGAAATCTGTTGGACAGACAATAAAAGTGGTGAGAAATGACACATAGGGTTTGGAGACAAAAAAAAAAAAAATGCCTAACACATTTTTGACCTCTGTTTGAAGGTCAAAAATGTGGTCAGTCTGGATTTTAACCATAAAAAATAGAATGTTGTTTCTCACATATTTGTAAAGGCGTTGTCTCCCAAGGACAGAAAAATGAATTAAAGTTTGGAGCTCTTATAGAAACAAGGAGGGAGTGTATACTTCTTATGCATTAAAGGAAAACACATAAACTAGCGCCCCAAATACAATTTAGTTAATTTAAAACCTAATCTGCTTTTGAAACAAATTCTTCAAGATTTTCCATTCAATTCAGACAATTCACCACAAATCCTTTTGGGTGCGTCAATGTCTTTCGTCTCTTCGTGCAATCCAAAACTTGATGATGTTAAGATTTACTCTCTGCAGAGACCAGCACCTGTAGCAGAACCCATTTGTCTTATTATAACCTCTTGTGTGTGTTTGGGCTTGTTGCTAGTGTCCTTCTAAAGCGGCTTCTCTATACTCATCTTCACTGTGCAGAATTATTGATGAACAACCTAAAAATAACAGAACCCAAGGACACGAGCAGGCTGTTTTTCACCACTGGTTTTAATGAGTTCATGTTTACTGCCAGTGGACTGACGGTAAACTCAACACATGCACAAAGACAAAGCTGGAGACCTCTCGAGTCCAACCGCGAACATTTTGAAATAAAAAATATTTTCATGTCCAGGGTTTGTCATTGTCACTTACAGGAAATGAGGGTGACACTGTTCACTTTGTCATAATGCAATCCTCTGCTGGAAAAAAAAAAGTACCGTACACGGTACAGTACATCTATTTAAATACACAGAAGTTGACACTTTGCACCTTCCCAAAACATCTCTGCAGATCAATCATGTTTAGTCAGAAAAAACACAAGATGTGTCCTGTAATGGGGAAAAAAAGACCAAAGCAATACGTTCTATAGCAGTTCATTTTTTTATTCTCTTAAACCCAAAGTCACACAACCATCCCCTGAATGTTTACAGCCATCACACATATCAAACACTGGATTTCCCTTTCATCACAGCAGGGCTTCATAAATTAATAAGCTGTCTCCTTCTACGTTTGAGAGGTGATTTGAATCACATCCCCGACACCTCAGTCTGTGTACGATGTTTAATTGACACGTGGTCATCTCTGAATTCATGCTGTGATGTTTGCTCTGACAACGGAGGCAGAGAACATCATAAGTGCCCCCATTAACACTAAGAAACAGGATCGCAACAAAGTCTTTGTAAACTTTGATGCTGCATTACTTTCCACATTCAGTATGGCGAAACAGCAGTGCAAAACATCTGTTTGCATCTTCTCTGTTTGATCAGAAAGGGCCTGTGTGAGTGTGCATGATGCATGAGGGGTAGAAGCAATGTGGTTTTGGAACTGAAGGTGTCTGCTGGTCTGCACTCCCTTCAGGGCTTTACATAGGCCATCAAACAGGTTTATTAATAAATAATTAAATATGGAGTCATACTTTAAACAAATGAAAGGCCAAATGAGGCATGCTCAAGTTTGAAGGCTAATACAACATCTTTTCAGTATCAGACTTGACTGCATGGCAATAATTAATCCTCTTAATGAACTGAATGTAAAGTGGAGCCCAGAGGAGCAGCCATGGCCTTATCTATGACAAACGGCTGAGCACTCTAATTGCGTTGAAAGATCTGACAGGATAAATTTATGCCAGAAACGTGACTGATCCGTCACACAGGCAGAGCTGCGGGGATGGAAACAAGCTGGAGAGCCGAGTCAGATCAAACACTGTACAGTCACCAGTGGGCAGAAATCTAAAATAGCCCAGTGCACATGAAGGATCACAGGGGCGAAGCGGCTACTTTGGGTCAGAACAGATGAAATCCAACAATTCTATGTTTATACAGGTGGTCCCCGACTTACGAGCGAGTTCCGTTACTACGACTATCTCGTAAGACGAAAATTCGTATGTCGGAACACGAAACACGTGTCGCTCGTAGTGCATTAACAGAGTACCCGAGTTTTCGACAGATCGAGTGCTTTGACTTCTATCGAGGCTTTTTTGTCCACCTCGGGTACCCGTAGTACGTCACATTTCACAGCGCGCGAGGTAGCTTTTAGCTTTTAGTAGACGCTACAAAATGGATTCCTGTGTGCGCACGGATGTTAATGGAGCAGGCCGTCTTGTCAAAAAGGTAAAACAGTTTATAATTTTATAAATTGCGCTACTCATTGAATCATCCTGTAGATTTTCTGTTCTTTGAACACCGTAGTAGATTGTGACAGCAGGGGGCAGTGTTGCATTGCAGGTCACATATATAACACGGCCGAAACGGCGTCTTCTCTCTCGTTTCACAAACAAAAAGCAGCAAATATTCATCTCTCTAGCTATTAAAAACCTATAAACACAATCTCTAAAAGTAAACCTAAATTGCACAGCACTGCAGGCGGTGGTACGGTGTGGCTGTGGCCCCATTTGTTTTTAAGTTTCGGTTCAGCCGCTGAACCGAAACTTAAAAACAAATGGGGCCTTACTTTCACTTTTAATATTAATATTAATAACTAATAGTTTTGTTTTTCCTGTGACTTATCTGCAGTATGATAAATGATAGGAGCATAATAAATGCTCCCAATGTTTTGTTGGTCTTTTTTTTCTTTTTGTAAAGACGTTTTTTATGCATTTATATTTATTTATTTATTTTGCATCATAAGACACTGTGACGTCATCGGCTACTCGAGCGCCGCTCGAGTTTTTTTATGTTAATGTCGAGGTTAAAAATTATGTACTCGTTCAACCCCTAGTCGCTTGTAAGTCCGGATTTTCGGTCGTAAGTTGGAACATTTATGCTAGCGCTACTACGAACACTCGTTCTTCAACACAAACGTATGTACTAGTTCATAAACATGCTAAGAAACTTGTTTACAAACTGTTAGCTAACACACTTTCATCTAAAAACACATACCAGTGCTGTATTTTCTGTACAACTTTACTGTTCGTTAGTCACCTCGTAAGTCCGGAACCTTGTATGTCGATGTGCTCGTAAGTCAGGGACCACCTGTATTAAGTTTTTAACTAGTGTAAAAAGTAAAGCATGTTAACAAGCAGTTTCATAATAACATATGATTTTGATAAATTCATGAAATAAAGCAGAGACGTTTGGTCCTTTTTTACCAGTCTAATTGTTGCTGTTTGCACTTTTTTCCCTGCACAGTAAGTGAAAATTTTCAGTTTTATATATGAGCAAAAGTCTCAGTTTTGAAACATGGAAGAAAAAAAAAGTGAAAACAAAACACTAGCGATAAAAAAAATGAAACAAATAAATGAAACTGCAAAAAATAATTTTTCATTTGCTGAATTTAGAAGTACAATCATCTCGGGAATAACAAAACAAAGCTTGCCTCACTGTGGGATTGCACGTCTGGGGTATAATATCTGTATCACAGATGATAATAAGATGAAATAAAAGGATTAAGCGGGAATTGCCTCTAATTTGTGCGCGAGTGAGTTCAGTGAAAGCACACAGTAAGATTAAATTGTCAGATACGGGTGAAAACAGAAACACAACTCGTTTCATTAAAGTACAAACATTGGAGATTTCCTGCATAAAATGCCCCCCCACCAGCTGCTCATTGTGATAAGCTGAGGATGTTCCAGCATTTTAAAAAGGGCAGACCATTTGGGGTGGATTCCATTACAGGAGAATCTGCTTGTTGTACTGTCCGCAGACTGGCAAGGTGAGGGCAGGGAGGGATCAGTTATCTTTGATCTCTCTGTCTGGGAGCCATCGAGTGCACATAATGATTTTAACATCCACCAGGAAGGGGTGATGCTTGACAGGATTTTATGACCCCTAACATAGAAATCTGAGCAATTAATACCGTAACTGCAGGAAAGTCATGTTAATCCCTCGTTTTTGTGAAGAGTTTTAGTTTGTCTGGACTCCTGCTGGTGTAACCACCACCTCCCACACAGAATCCCCCCTGCTTTGCACATGGAGGCTTATCAGGATGCAGCAAGCATCTCCTGCAGGATTCCTGTCACTGGCAGGCAGCTCTCCTGTATCCTGACCCTCGTTCCAATTTTCTCAAATGCAGACTGTCACGTATAGACAAAGACACAAATGGCCGTTGAAAAAGAAGTTTTCATCTTTATTTCTTCATCAATTTGTCTTCTTAGTAGGCACAAGAGAAAATAATCAGACAATGGGGAAAGGTCACATATCAGATACTTTTAAAACAGGAAATTCTTCATCAGATGTATGTTTAACTGGAGCTTTAAGCTTGTATATTAAAGCTTCAGTATGTAGCTTTTTTTATGAACATATTTCTTCACTCTGTCACTACCTCCTGACAGACTGATGTTAGCCAGGTAATCTCTGAAAAAAAATAAAAAAAATATTGTCCCCTTGCTTCTCCAGGTGGTAAATAAGCATTTCTAAAAAGAAAAGGTGACCCGCCATTTTCCAGCCAATAAAAACAGAGTTTGTAACCAGCCAATAAAAACAGAGCTTGAATTTGAATCAGCCAATAAAAACAGAGCTTGAATTTGAAATTCAACAGACCACAAGGGGGCAGAGCCACATATGGCTCTGAGGGGGAGGGATCAGAATGCTTTGCCTGTTGAAAATATTTCTAAGTGCTGCAGTTCTACAGAAACTGCATACTGAACCTTTAATGCATGGTTTCCAGCGGAGGGTTCTCCTTGGAAATGATGAAAAATGAATGCATGCTCATGTTTGATGAACAACTTTCCCACTAAAAGATATGAAAATTTGATAAGGCAAAAACAAGGTAAAATTCTCATCTTCGAATGACCACTGACGCCGAGTAGAAATGGACCTATGTGCATCAGAGCAAGTGACAAACATGACTTTTGTGTCTAATATTCAAAGTCGTGCATCACGAAGCAGCGGTTAGCAGTAGCAGCCGAAAATGAGCAAAGTCACCCAAAATGTTTGGCTGCTAGCTGATTGACAATCGGCTGAGCAGGATATTTCTCATCCATCCTTTTGTCATCTGACTGCTGAAAGTGTAATTGCATTTCAGGGAGAAAAAAAAAAAAAAACACAAGTGTAGGTTGGATCCTTTTAACTGTACCAAAAAAAGGGTTAACAGCGATAAGCAATATCTTGCTTAATTCCACTCCTGCCCAAAACTCTTTTTCTTGATGCAAATTTAATTCTGAGAAAATGTTGTGCAAGGCAAAACTCAAGATTACACGTTGATTAGAATAAAACAGAGAAAGTAAAGTGCCTGAATAGATGCCTTATCAAATTTTCCAAAAGCTACTCGCAAATAAAAACAGGCATTCGCACTCTATTTGGTGCTGAAAAATTAATTGTGTTGCATCTTTGTGCACATTTCACCGCCTAAAAAAAAACGTACAAAGAAACCCCACAAGACAAATCATTTTCTAAAACCATTGTCACGTTTTATTAATGCTTTCATAACTAAATAGACAATCCTATAACCTGAAGAAAGGAGACAGGATTATCAGGCAATACTGAGTAAATTTCATAAGAAGTCAAACAAAAACACAATATTAATAGTATATCAAGAAGAATAGTACATTTCTTTTATTTCACCTATACATACTCACAGTATTGTGCTTCGATAAGACTTTTGCAACTAGAATACAGATACAGAAATGCTTTTAACAGCCCCACAGAATCATCAATCCGCTCTCCAGGAGAAACAAACAAACAAATAAACAAACATCATGACCTCACCTCAACTCAAGAGTAAACGAAGTAAAGATTTGACTTATCGGGCACGTGTGAAAATGAAACAAGATGCAAAATGAAACTAGGCAAATCTCATCCATCTGCAACAAACACTCACCTGGTTGGGCACTGATGGTCACAGTCAAACCGCACACACATAAACACGCATGATTATATGAGATGCATCATCGTCCTTTACCTGCTTTTCGCTGAGGCAAACTTGGTAATTATAATGTAAATGTTCATATATATATATATACCTGTATATATATTTATGTATATTTTCATAGAAAGACATAAATCAATCCGAAGTAGAAACCAAAGGGGGGAAAAAAAAACATGCACTGGACAGATACGAGCATGCATTTACATGATGATGAAACCTGAAATTTTCACCAGCACGCTGTTGAATGGTAGATGTTGCATCTCTACCAGCACCGCTTACGTCGCAGCTTCCTCTGAAAGCCCCACCCCCTTAATGCTCGATTATGCTCACCGTGAACAAAAATACATTCTCAAGACTGACCACACGGTTGTCGCTGTATGAGTCGTCGCGGCGAGCACACACGTTGCTACATGTAAAGTTGAGTAAGCGTCATGAATATTGTCCCATATGCAGGCGCTGCGTGAATTAATCATGGGTTGCTGTGTTATATAAAGGCATGGGGGTTTCATTGTCTGCCCAGCTCTCTACGGTGGGATGAATGAACATCTTCATGTTGTCTTTCTTGTTTTTTTTTTTTGTTTTTTTGTCGTTGGTCGGAGAGTTCCATGTTGGCAACGTGTCTCCACGAGTTTCGTCCTTTTGCGGCAGTATTCCAGAGAAAACACAGCTTTGAGTGCTGCATGAAATGCTCTCCTAAAATTAAAATATATATATATATTTTTTTCAATATTCAGCGCTTTCTCTTCACTTGGCCTTGGGTGAAAATTCTGTCTCATTTATTTATTTATTTATTTTTTAGTCTTTAAGTAAAAAGTGCTTTTGTTAGATTTCGCATCAGTCTCTGAGCGTCCGTGCGTCAGATAGTTCTTGCTGTCTTAGTGGTTGGCTTTGGTTGCATAACGCGCGCTTTGCAAGGTTCTGCTCAACAAGTGAAGTCTTCAAAGTTGCCCTGGGCCGGATGGTGAGGTAGCATGTTCCCAGGATAGGTTGATGGCGTACGAAGATTCTCGCAGGGAGCCTGAGAGAAAAAAAAAAAGGAATGGTGAGAAAGACAAATGTAATATAAACAGAAAGAAACATGAAGACAAAGCTGAGAAGTGATTGACATTGAAAGGGAGGGGAAATAAACTTGTAAACAGGGAGAAAATATTGAAAACATTTGAATGCATGTGCTACAAAATATGACATGAGCAACAAGCTGCTCTGGGAGGAAAATGCTGGAAAAAAAAGACTGCTAAGTGAGTCAGGAGGAACAAACCTTTCCCTTTTGCCTCGCCTGCATGCTTACCATATTTTTCGGACTATAGGTCGCACCCGAGTATAGGTCGCATTGTCCAATTATTGCCAAAGAATTGGAAAAATCCATATACAGGTAGTCCCCGATTTACGAGCGCTCTGATCTGCGAGGTTCCAGACTTACGAGCTGCGAATTTTTGGAAAAAACGAAAAAAATACTGAGTTTTCATGTGTTTTTTCACCACAGTTAGTTAGCTAAGCATATGGACACACGTTTCCGATCATTTTTATGCACTCATAAGCAGTTTTTGGATGAAAATAGAGTGTTTGTAGTCGCGCTAGCGAAAACCGTTCCAATTTACGAGCGAAATTCCGGATTTACGAGAGAAATGGCGGCCGTTCCAAATTACGAGATTTCCGGTTTACGAGCGCCTCGTTGTAACGGATCTCGCTCGTAAATCGGGGACTACCTGTATAGGTCGCACCTGAATATAGGTCGCACCTGTCAAAATGTGGACCGTGTTTAGCTCTGCTGCAAATGTCTGCCACAGGAGCGCACAGCAAGGCTTTTAAGAAGATTAACACTTAAAAACAATTATTTGTTTGATAAAAATTATAGCAAATATGTGTCTGAGCTGAACTTTTCTTTAATAAATGAATAATTTTAGCAGGATAAACACCTAAAAAATATATTTGTTAGCTGACATTATTGTAAGAGTGTGTCTCAGTTTAATTTTTGTTAATAAATGATTACAAATCAGCTTATTTTATAAAAAGCTATATACAGGTCGCACCTGACTATAGGTCACAGGCCATGAAAAAATGATAAAAAGCCGCGACCTATAGTCCAGAAAATACGGTACTTAGAATTAAAACAAATGGTTTCATTCACTCTCAGAGTTGAGTAAGCTCTCACACCTTCCAAAGCTTTTTATTCTGGCCTGTCCTCGCTAGTCCTGTCCTGCTGCTTTGATTAAGTTCAAACCGCTTTCCACTCTCCTCTTTTCTCTCCTCCCAGTCATTTCTCCCCATTTTACTGTCGGGTCTCTAAAATTCCTCCATCTCAGTCTGTTCTCTCTTGTGTCTTTGCTCTCCTCACCAGCACCACCCTGGCACCAAGTGAGTCCAGCAAAGACAGAGAAGAAAAGACGTTGCTCCTGTCAAAGCGGTGCAGTCTGACACATTCGAGGTACTTGGTGGCAGTCTACTGTACTGACATGGTGTTTCACATCATCCAGGCTCAGCACAGCTCCCCGGTCGTTGTTACTGCGGCCTTTGTGTTTCTTCTTCATGCATCTGCACAGCTTGTACTTGATCACCTGAAAGCAGACAAAGGACCGTTTTACTCCTACTGCTCCTGGTTTCTGACAAGATATTCTCTACTTCTTTGGGGCTTCACAACTCAAGCCCACATACATGAAGCAGGCTAGCCGGAATGTAAAAAGAGATTGACTAAATGTGCATAAATCTCTTTCACTGTCAAGCCTATACTTAGAAAGAAGCTGCTTTTCCCTCTGTTCAGCTCATAAATTCATATCTCTAATTGAAAGCCCCACTCAGCATTACTCACAAAAGCCAAAGCTCAGAAGAAGCACACAGCCCAGACAGACACATTGATACCACTTTACCATAAGGCTCCCCTTATAGATGCTAATAAATAGTTTTTATATGCATGCTATTAATTCATCTATAAACACTTTATAACATTAATAACTGCTTATTATGCAATAATTAAGGACGAGAAAGAGACAAAATGGACCGGTTTCTTGCCAAATAGTGAGCCAAATGTCTTCACCTATATTTCATTTAGAGTTGTTATATTAAACATTTCAGACTGTTACCACCTTATAAGCACAATAAGCATTTATAAACCTAATTATTTCAGGATATAATATTAGTTGTAGATACGTAGAATGCAGTGATAAAGTACAATATTATATGCTAAAAAATAGGTTTACAAATGCTTATTGTGCTAAGGTAGTAACTTACCGGTAGTCTGAAATGTTTAATATAACAACTCTAGATGAAACGAACAGATTTGGTTCACTATTTGGCAAGAAACTGGTCATTTTTGTCTCTGTCGCCCTTAATTAATGCACAATAAATAATTATTAATGATTTATAAAGTGTTTATAAATGAATTAATAATGTATCTATAAACTATTTATTAGTCGTCTATAAAGGGAGCCTCATGGTAAAGTGGTACTGACACATCCAGACTAATGTAAATTATAATACATTCATAGTGATCATGCAGCCGAGGTTGCTGCTGCTGTTTAAGAATAATTGTGCTGTGCAGAATAAGACTGCAGGATTCTGGGAGAAAGAGTGCTTTTCAAGTTTGCCACAATGAGTATGTATGACAGCATTAAATAAAAAAAATTAACTTGAAGGAATGAATATTTGCCTTTCATGGCAGAGCTTTAAGCAAAAATCATCTTTTAAGAAGGGACAGGATTATAACTGTTTTGACCAAAACTTGTAAATGACATCATACATAATCTTGTGATACTGTGAGACCCAACAAAACTGTTAGCGCTCAGAGAATGGGTTGGGGAGGACTCTCAGCTACTACCGAATTATAGGTGAGTTTATTACTTGTAAAATGTTGGATCTGTACATGTTTGCCAATGCAGATGTGGAAAACATTGAGGTAAAGCCATTTTCTGTGTGTAAGAGTTTGACAGAAGACGTTTTACCTCATACAGATAATCAAAGAGCTCAAGAACAGTGAGGATGCTTGCCCCAATGAAGAGACCCATCTGGCCTCCAATATCACCTGAAAAACAAGAATGTGAATACAAAGACGTAACCATTTCAGTGCAATATGTTCATGCTTTTAACAGCAACATGTGAAAGTAGAGAAATGCAACAGGAAACACAGATGTTTGTATTTCTGCTGCTGACAAGCAACAACAGAATAAAGAGGCAGCTTTGTGTCTTCAGGGACCTGAACACCTTTTATAAAAATACAAGTGCGTGTGCTCCTGTCACTTTGGATGAAAGCATCTGTCATGCTGCAGACTGCATAATATCTATTCCCCAAAACAAAGAAGAAAAACGTCACAGCCATTTCCTTACCGAGAAGCCCTGCCAGCTCGTAGGCTTTCTTTTGTTCTATGGTTTCATAGTTCAGTGCTTCAAAGTAGATATCCAACACCAGAATGTTATCACTGTAAACAGAAAGGGAAGGACACATGTTTTAAATCATGTACGGAAAAGTCTCAGTTAGCATGTTAACACTAGGATGACTGAATTTTCAAGATCCTGAGGACAAACCCCCTCCTTCTCCTGACAATTATTGGACCATTAACTGCCTTTTGTTATAAATATATGTGCACTCAACTCAGACACCCCACCACACCAGACTGCACAGACTGCATTCCAATGTTTCCACCAGGTAAGTAAGACTCTGCTTGCACTTCCCCCCTTAGTCAGAAGAGAGGCCCTGACCTGAATTCACACATAACAGACCCTGAATTTATCTCACAGTTGAGCATTTTGGGACATCCACTGAACGGAAAGCTTTGTCTGCTCCAGAACAATTTTATGCATAAAATTGTCTTATTCTGCTGTGCTGATTATCCTGTAACCCTGATGGTCTGTCAAATAAATTATTTTGCTTACAAGTACTGTCTCTCTCCTTGTCCTTGGCACATGTATATACGGTGCGTGCCGGCACATGCAGGTGGCCCATTGCTGTGTTCTACAACATGCTTGACCTATTGTTGTCCGTCACCTGACGGACCGACACAGGTCACATGACATGAGGTCAACTGACAAAACGACACAGGTCACACGACATGAAGCCAACTGACGGACCGACACTGGTCATACGACATGAGGTCAACTGACGGACCGACACAGGTCACATGGCATGAGGTCAACTGATGTACCGACACAGGTCACATGACCTGAGGTCAAGTGACGGACCAACACAGGTCACACGACATGAAGTCAACTGACGGACCGACACAGGTCACACGGCATGAGGTCAACTGATGGACCGACACAGGTCACATGACCTGAGGTCAACTGACGGACCGACACAGGTCACATGACCCGAGGTCAACTGACGGACCGACATAGGTCACATGACCCGAGGTCAACTGACAGACCAACACAGGTCACATGACCTAAGGTCAACTGACGGACCGACATAGGTCACACGACATGAAGTCAACTGATAGACCAACACAGGTCACATGACCTGAGGTCAACTGACGGACTGACACAGGTCACATGACCCGAGGTCATCTGACGGACTGACATAGGTCACATGACCCGAGGTCAACTGACGGACCGACACAGGTCACATGACCTAAGGTCAACTGACGGACCGACATAGGTCATACGACATGAAGTCAACTGATGGACCGACACAGGTCACATGACCTGAGGTCAACTGACGGACCGACACAGGTCACATGACCCGAGGTCAACTGACGGACCGACACAGGTCACATGACCTGAGGTCAACTGACGGACCGACATAGGTCACACGACATGAAGTCAACTGATGGACCGACACAGGTCACATGACCTGAGGTCAACTGACGGACCGACACAGGTCACATGACCCGAGGTCAACTGACGGACCGACACAGGTCACATGACCTGAGGTCAACTGACGGACCGACATAGGTCACACGACATGAAGTCAACTGATGGACCGACACAGGTCACATGACCTGAGGTCAACTGACGGACCGACACAGGTCACATGACCCGAGGTCAACTGACGGACCGACACAGGTCACATGACCTGAGGTCAACTGACGGACCGACATAGGTCACACGACATGAAGTCAACTGATGGACCGACACAGGTCACATGACCTGAGGTCAACTGACGGACCGACATAGGTCACATGACCCGAGGTCAACTGACGGACCGACACAGGTCACATGACCTGAGGTCAACTGACGGACCGACATAGGTCACACGACATGAAGTCAACTGATGGACCGACACAGGTCACATGACCTGAGGTCAACTGACGGACCGACATAGGTCACTTGACCCGAGGTCAACTGACGGACCGACACAGGTCACATGACCTGAGGTCAACTGACGGACCGACATAGGTCACATAACATGAAGTCAACTGATGGACCAACACAGGTCACACGACATGAGGTCAACTGACGGACCGACATAGGTCACATGACCCGAGGTCAACTGACACACCGGTATAATGGACCAGATTGCACATTTATATACGGTGCGGCCCATCCCCGTGTTATACAACATGCTTGACCTGGCAGCGATAAATGCTTGTGTTATACAAGGCCTGCACTGGGTCCAAGGATTTTGGACTGAGGGGTAGGGGGTGGGGGTGTAGGTGAACAATTAATGGGTCTTTAGTAGGGTCATTAGCATTTGAATCGACATTATATAGCCCACTGAAAGGGACCGGGGGATTTAGAAGCAAAGTTCACTTGCGCAAAAAAGCGTAGCCTTAGTCAAAGTAGTGTTATACAGGCTTCTGTCAGAGCAGAGAACAGAAACGCGTGGCAGATGCATTGAACTGAGCAAATAACCTGCCACCGCTAACTAATGTTCCCTCGACAGGCTCCCGTCAGACGGGAGCACAAAGGAAATGATGACACTTGTTTGATTTCAACAGAGAGAATCAAATGGGATTAGCTTCAGGGCTGATGTTTTCATTTTGAATATCCTCTCTTTGAGAGATGGCTGACCTTTTGATTTGAGTTCAAAACCAGGACTTCAAATTGCAATTTCATTTTGCACGTTTGAATTAGGAAAAAAAAAAGCATAAGAATGTGATAATGTGCCAGACCGAAAGATACTCTGGTGCAATCAAGAGTTAACATTAAATGAAATTAATGGAAAGCACACGTGATAATGTCAATGCAGACATAAAGATATACGAATGAGAAATGTTTGTAGTTCTAAGCATGCTGCTGAACTTGAGCACATCTATCTCTGAAAACAGTGAATTATGAAATTGTCAGTAAATTATTTCTTTACATGTTTTTTGGACAAAATCTGGAATTGAGATGTAAGATTATTTCAGTAAACGAGTAAGTTACATTGTTAAAAAAGCATAACCTAATGACAAAAAGAACTATATGTGTGTATATATATATATATATATATATATATACATATACATATACATATACATATACATATACATATACATATACA
>JBBPBX010001085.1:24496-46993 GCA_038048925.1 Garcialebias charrua | reverse complement strand
ATACAGATACCAATAGACGTTTGCACCAAGGAAGGAGATGCACAACAGATACAAGGTTCAGATCTTTGGGGCAGCTGTGACTGAATGGTTAGAATGTCCATCATCCAATGGGAAAGTTTTGGGTTCGATTCCACCAATAGCCACATGTTGAAGTGTCCCTGGGCAAGACACTGAACCCCTCATTGCCTCTGATTTATGTCCCATTGGTGTATGAATGTGATTTAAAGCACTGATTAGTTGTTACAGATTCAGATTAGCTTTGTAGAGACCTCGTAGAGTGCGGTGTGGAGGTAAATGAGGGCCCAGGTTGTGCTGTAAAGAGCTTTGGGTATCTTGATTGGATAGAAAGGTGCTATGGAAGTACAGTCCATTTACCATTTAGGAGACCCCTGGTTTGTTCACAAGACACTTTACTTTTGAGTTAAGACCTTAACTAAAACCAAATTTTGAGACCTAAACTAGTTATCAAAGATTTTTTTACACTAGTCTTTTCCTGTTGTAACAAATTTCCTTGATATAAGATTTCTTTAATGGATTTGCGGAACGCAGGAAACCACAGGAGGTGAAAGTTCTGTACCTCATCAGAGTTGGCTTTGTTCCTCTGGTTGTCGTCTGGACAGCTCTCAGAGTTCTCACTGGAGGACAAAGAAGAAGAAAATGGTGAGAGATAGGGATGGAGACAAGGCGAAACTGAAATGTCAGACATGAAGAAACTGGTAAAAGTCTCCTTCTGTTTGAAGTAAAACGTCTCTCTGTTTGACGATTTCTTTTCTCATTATATTTTCAGCAATAACATGACTGCTGACCTCATTCCGTGTCAGGCAGCCATGCTGAAATGTACTGCCTTAGAAGTGAGTGATGGTAGAGTTTTGCTTCAGTTATGTCTACATGTTTAACTGGAACCCTTTTAACAGTTGAGAAATAACATGACGTGTGACCTTATTAGCTTGGACAACACAGTTTTCAGTTGGTTGGAAGATGAGGGGTTTTTTTGTAAAAGAAAAAAATCATTTGTGCTTTACTGTACTTCTGCCTTTATGCTACACATCAGAGCCCATTTAACGAGGGAATACCTCGGCTTTACAGCCCAACGAACTGCACTAAAACCCAGAGAATGACAGGTGAAACCATCAAAAAGGCGTTAGTTAAAATTCAGAAATTAGAATGAGTGATATCCAAAATGCTGCCCTGCAAGAAAAATGAACAGAGTTGTTTTCTTGTCAAGCCATGATTAAATTTAGCCTTTATTTTCTATTTTTATACACTTTTAGGCTTTGCGAATTGGTGAGAATACATACAAAATAAGGAGAATTCCCATTTCCCCCTGATCGTCCTCCGATCGGAAGGTTGGAGGTTCAAATCCCGGTTCCCCACACCATTTGTCGTTGTGTCCCTGGGCAAGACACTTAACCCCGAGTTGCTCCCGGTAGGACTGGATGGCGCCTTGCATGGCAGTCTGCCGCTACCGGTGTATGAATGTGTGTTTGAATGGGTGGATGGTTGGTATTGTAAAGCACTTTGGGGCCCCTCATAGGGGGCTGGAAAGCGCTATATAAATAAGCTCCATTTACCATTTCTTGCCCTGGTACAAAAATATCTGTCAGAGATGCCAAATTTATTCTCAATTCAATTAAAAAGTCTGAGCCATCAAATTCAAAATTAATTATTTGTTTCATCTGGTCTCAAAATAAAGGTGTGGTTTCAAAATGTTCTAGTGAAATAAAGCTTGTGTGCATCCTTAATTTTAAAAATCTTTTGACGTTGACTAAATGTAAATAAAAGCAGACTGCAATCATTTCCAAATCTCATAAAGCCATGATTTATTTACAATTAAACAACAAATCAAATGATAAATCTAATAAATTGTAAAGCTTTTTGGGAAAAACAAGAACATTTGAATTAAATTGAAACAATTTGTCTCAAATGAGTAAGGAAAAAGGGGGAGAAGGCTGTACAAGTATGTGGTATGAAAATGAAACAACTGGGGGAGTATTTTACACCTCATTGGGTTAATTGTATCAGTGCAGCAAAGTTGTTTTGCCATTGATAAGTATGACTTGAGTCAGCTCTTGTCTTCTCGGTCATTCTCAGGAGTAGGTGACTGGCCACTGTGACTTGTTTACCCGCTCTGTGAGTGGGATTGTCAATGCATAGTGGGAGGGGATCGTAACTATAATCTGACTTTAATTTTTTTTTAGCTTATCCTGGCACTGCTGAAAGGTATGGGCGTAGCCATGCTCATAGGCTTCACAACAATTATATGTGAAAGGGAAGTCCCCCCACATTAAAAAAAATATATTAATTTGGACTCCCCCACATTTACCAGGAAACATTTGCTTACTCAGCACTGTTTCTATTTCTTTGTGAAATAATCCATTCCACTTGATAAGTAGAAGAATACTCAAACCACTAAAAGTCCACTCCGTGTTTTCCTGGTAACCTACAACTCACCACACTGCATGCAATGTTTCCAGGAAGTAACTTGTCTTGGCATGGCACTCAACTGTTCAGGGTTTTTGTCAACAAGGCAGGGGGAGGAGGGGGAGACACCTCTGTGTTGCATGTTAATTTAGCATTATGTTAGTGCCGGCACTTGATGACCGGGGTGGGGGTTAAGGATGAGTGAGAGAAGCAGAGCCTACATCTGTAGCATCTTAGCTAGCGTGTCTGTATTGTGCGCCGCTAGCTTAGCGCTACGTTAGTGTCAGCAGTTGTCGACCGAGGGCAGGGTGGGGGTTGTTGGTTAGGCTACACTAAAATAGTTATTGAATCTAGTGTTAACTTACGTAGGTAAACGTAGATGTCTAACCGTTCGTTAAAATACACCAGAATGCAGGAAATTACATCCACTTTATTCATATTTTTATTCAGGAGGACCCCCCAGAACCCCCCGCCATATTACCAATACTACTAACAATGACCATTTTGAACCATCATCTCTGATATCTCGCTATAAATTCACTAATTTCTTAGAACACTGTCCAGCTCGCTCTGAATCCTCTGATCTGCCAATAAAGACAGAATGGCCTGGATCTCGTCAACGGTCCACCTAGCTAGTGCGTAGTGGTGCAGAACCAATGACTGTCGAGACTATTGCAAAGTGCCATAAAACAATTGGTATAAAAAGCACATCTGAATCTCTCAAATGTAAATATGGGCAAGGGTTCACCAGTCTGCAAAACACACTGTATTCTAAAACGACTGAAACAAGTTCAGAATAAAGTTTCTCAACATAAAATTGGGAAGCCTTTGAATATCCCATTATATACAGTCCATAATATAATCAAGCTCTTTCAAGAGTCCTGAGAAATCTCTGAGCCGAAAGAACAAAGCTGAAGTCTTGGATGATTGTGATCTTTGACCTCAAGGGCCACAGCATTAAACAAGTCTGATTACCATCCACAAATCCAAGGTACATTTTTATTGTTTTCAAAGGTGGGGTTAATGGAAAACCAGATGATTTTATTTCTTTTATGAAATCTTGCTTGTGTGTCTCAAACAGGATATCAGAGTTTCACCATGAGTCCAATCCCCTTGACCCACATTTTTACACCTCGTTTTCATTCTCCATCTGTCTTACCTGGAGTCTGTCTTGCTTGAGGGGGAGTCGGGACACATGTAGAGTATGGGTGAAGGTGAGCGGGATGCTGAGGAACACTCTGCCTCCTCCTCAGAGGTTGGAGGCGTGGCGGCAACGGACTGGCCGTCTGATGGAGGTGATATTGATATCATCATGGTCATCTGCTGCGCCTGCGTTTCTACTGCGTGTGCCATTACCAGCCTCTCCTCCTCGCTCTCTTTGACTTTTTCCTCCGGTACTAGATCAGCAGCTGCTTTGGGTGCTTGGGCGATATCGTCCTCGCTTCCTTCTTGTTGCCACAAAAAGGCGGTGGCATTGTGTTTGTGGCCCTCGCCGAGGCTTAGCATGCAGTAGTCGTGATCGCCGAAGTTGCGCTGGGTGTTGCTGGCATGGCCCATCCGCTGCAGCTGAGCGTACAGCTCCGTCTGCGCTGGCAGTTTCCGCTGGGGGTGGGAGCGACTTAACCAGGCCGACGCCTTGGTGGCAACGTTGTTGTTGGTGTTTGAAGTCAGGTGGACAGACTCGACCTCGCCTCCTCCATCAGTGCTGCCTCCACCCTTTCCTCCCTCTGTCGGCTTGAAGAGCTCATCCTCCACAGGTTTGTGAGGTGGAGTAGTGGGAGGGGTGAGACCTGAGTGGGAAGATATGCACTTAAAAGACATTGCTCCTCCACAAAATTAGCCAAACCAAAGTCTTGAACGTCATAAAGGTGTTTAACCATTGGACAACGTTTGCTCCACTACTTTTTACATTTATTACAAAGATTCCAGTCATGTCAAGGAGTAGAGAACAAATGTTTTTCTATGTGCACCGTAATTTCCGGACTATAAGCTGCTACTTTTTTCACTCGCTTTGAACACTGCGGCTAGTTTATGGATTTTTACAGTCTAATAAGCTTCATGCCGCCAAAACATTTAGCCTCATTACACCGGGCGCCTACATGGGTGCCCAAAACACGTCTCGTGGACATGTGAAACACGTGATCCCTGGGGGCACAACAAAGTATTTGCAGCCACTCTGCATCAGTGTGAATCGTGCATTTAAAGTGGCACGCCAAGCTCAGTGGGAGGTTTGGATGACTAGCGGCAAAAACTAATTTACCAAAACTGGCCTTATGCAACTTTTGCAAAGTCTGCCAGTGGATCCTGACAGAGGAGCAGTGTCAAAACATCCACTATCACCTAGGGATGTGGCCGACCAGATCCAGTATCGGTATCGGCATCCGATACCAGCATAATTTATGTATCGGATTTTCCGATCCAACCTGCCGATATTTCCGATCCTGCTTCAAAGAGCACTTGTGTTCCACCATATTCTATGACTACCATCTTAACATTGTGTGAGTTAAACCCAATGAAGACACTCTGAGCCTCACAACAGGAAACACAAAATCTTTAATAGCGCACAAGAGGCATGCCTATATCACAGATGTCCTTCTCACTCATGGTGCGGCTGGAAAACTAAAATACCACTAAGCATTATGGGAAAGACAACAAAATCCACTCCCATAGCGGTTAAGGGGAGTGGACTGTGTTGTCTTTCCCATAATGCTTAGCGTGCATTATAATAATAATAATAATAAATTCAATTTATACCGCACTTTTCATTAATAAAAATCTCAAAGTGCTACAACAATAAAAACAAGTGATAAAATCAAATAAAATCAATAATGGTATTAACTAAGATTAAAAACAGAATCCTGTGGAGGCAGAATAGGCCTGCTTAAAAAATAAATAAATAAATAAATAAAACAAGTGATAAAATCAAGTAAAATCAATAATACTATCAACCAAGATCAAAGATAAAATCATGCGGGGGCAGAATAGGCTTGCTTAAAAAGAAAAGTCTTTAAACCGCTTTTAAAGTCAACCAGTGACTGTGGAGCTCTCAGGCAGTCAGGAAGGGAGTTCCATAGGCGGGGGGCAGCCACACAGAATGCCCTGTCTCCCATGGTCCTTAATTTGGTTCGTGGAATGTGAAGTAGATTACTGTTCTGTGATCGTAGAGACCGGGTGGATGAATATGGTGCAAGAATGTCCTTTAGATAGTCAGGTGAAGTTCCATGTAAGCATTGATGTGTAATGAGAGCAGTTTTGTATTGAATTCTGTAGGTGACAGGAAGCCAATGGAGGTTATGAAGAATGGGTGTAATATGTTCAAATTTACGAACTCTCAATAAAATCCTTGCTGCACTGTTTTGAATATATTGAAGTTTCTGAAGGTTTTTGCCAGGGATTCCAATAAACAGGGAGTTGCAGTAGTCGAGCCTGGAGGAAACAAAGGCATGGACGAGTTTCTCAGCATCGGAAAAAGTCAGAGATGGGCGAAGTCTGGAGATGTTTCGAAGATGGAAGAAGCAAGTTTTAAACAGATGCTTAATGTGAGTTTCAAATGTAAGATGAGAGTCCATTTTTATTCCAAGATTTGTGCATGGTGCAACTGCAAAACTAAAATACCGCTAAGCATTATGGGAAAGACAACACAGTCCACTCCCCTTAACCATTACGGGAGTGGATTTTGTTGTCTTTCTCATAATGCTTAGCGGTTTTTTTGTTTTCCAGCTGCACCATGAGTGAGAAGGACGTCTGTGATATAGACCTGCCTCTTGTGTGCTATTAAAGTTTAGGTGTTTCCTGTTGTGAGGCCCAGAGTGTCTTCATTGGGTTTAACTCACACAATGTTAAGACAGTAGTCACAGAATAGTCGCAGTTCAAAAAATTCATTATTACAGCCTCACATACCTGAACGGTATTGGATCGGAAAAGTATTGGTCGATACCCAGATTTAAGTATTGGATCGGATTGGAAGTAAGAAATGTGGATCAGTGCATCCCTACTATCACCAACGTGTTTCGAAAGGCTGGACTGCTGCGTGATGAAGAGGACAGCATGAGCTCAAGGGAAAATTTGCCTCAAGACAAAAGTAACGTTGAGAGCAACAACAAAAGGGAGATGGAGGACGTGAGTGACGAAGACTTCCTGAGGCTGCTCAATTCTGACACTGAAGAAGACAACTTTAGTGGTTTTAGTGTGCAGGAGGAAGATGATGATAGCAATCAATGACTTTTCCTACTTTATTTTATTTTTTAACCAGCCGTGTTACAGGCACTGTTCCGAAAAAACAAACATTTACTCTACGTACTTGTGCATGTTACCGTTACGTATTTAATGAATAGTTTTATAATTATTTCTGTGTAAATATTTCATGTTACAACGTGAACACCTGCGGCTTATAGACAAGTGCGGCCAACATATGTACAATTTTTCGTGGGCGTGGCTTATATTCAGGTGTGCTCAATAGTCCGGAAATTACGGTAAGTAACTTTGTGGCCCTGCGTTGTGCTTACCTGCAGTTCCACACAGATCCACACTGAGCGTCTGCTCATAAGGCCTGGTGTTGTACTGGGACTCTCTGAAAGCAGAGGAAATCAAGCTCTGTCATGTTGGAATTTCTTGCAAGGTTAAAATATTGAACTGGAAAAGGGTTCTGAATCTCAACTTTAGCGTTTCCTAAAAATAAAACCAGCACAGTCTAAGCTGATGTCTGCTGAATATGAATTATGTCTCCCTAAGAAAGCTGCGTTTTTTTTTTTTTTTTCCACTGCTTCTCACTTCTTATCACAACAGCCATATGTACTCTCCATGCCGTCCTCGCCATTATTCTTCCTCTGCCGTTTTGTGGCCGTCTGTTACTGTTGCCATCAAAGGCAGGAGCTGTGTGGAGTGGATTGGCTTCAGGCGAGCTATCGCTTACCCTCCACAGCAAACAGCAAATCAAAAAAACAAAAACAATCGCTCCTTATTACTTTTTGGTGAGTGCTTCTGAGGAATGATGTGTTTAGCAGAAGCCTGAGGGTTGTACAAGAAGATATTTGAGCTTTTTGACTGGATAAGATGGAAACAATTCAGAGTTTGAGGCTGGTTGGTTTGGGCGGTTACTTTGTGAAAAGTAAGAGCTCTGGAATTGAACTGTTGTAATTCTACAAATGTTTAAATACACAAACCTAATCCACGACCAACACCCCCTGATGAGAATGATCAGTACACTCAACAACTAGTCGAGGTTAATAAAAACACCACTAATGTACAGATAGCACTGACAAACATGGCTGCTGGTGGTTAATGTCTGGAATTGAACTGCTACAAAACGGAGGCAGTTCTGTGAATGCTGAATGATTTTGCTGAAATTTGTCAAAAGCAGAACAGAAAGTAAGCAAACGTGAAACACTTATGTTTACACAATAAGTTGAGGAAACTATACAGGTAGTCCTCGAGTTACGACGTTTCGTGGTTACGTCACGCATCTCCATAAAAAAATAAAAATAATAATAATAATATTTTGAAAAACTTTATTTTGAAAGCCGAGTTCCTTCCGGTTTTGACAGCAGAAGTAGTAGCTTGACAGGGCCGGACCTTATTGTTTTGACCGGCAGACCGACGAGGAGGGACGAGCTAACATGCTAACAGACCTTACAGTAAAGCTCTGGACCGCGCAAAGCAATGGAAAACTACAGGCAGCTGCAGAGCTTGGAGGAACAACGAGCTAACATGCTAACAGGCCTTACTGGAAACACTCTGGACCGCGCGAAGTACAGGCAGCCTCAGATGGAGGAGCACGAGCTAATAATAATAATAATTAATTCAATTTATAACGCACTTTTCATTACTGAAAATCTCAAAGTGCTACACATATATTGAATGCTACACACATTCATAAACCGGTGGCGGCAGACTACCATGCAAGGTGCTTTCCAGTCCTACCGGGAGCAACTCAGGGTTAAGTGTCTTGCCCAAGGACACAACGACACATGGTGCGGGTCCCGGGAGTCGAACCGCCAACTTTCCGATCGGGAGACGACTGCCATTACCACTACACCACGGCCGCCCACAATCAGCTATTACAAAGCTAACATGCTAACAGACAGCTTCACCAGCTCCCAGTAGGTTATTAACTCTTTTTCCCTTCATTATGGCTCCAAATGTATGTGTTTTTTGATAATTATGTAGGGTACTGTGTTAGGATAGGCTAAGTGCTTGGTAACTGTACAGTACATATATATGGGGCAGTATGTACGTATTTTCCGACTTACGTCGAAATTCGAGTTACGACGGAGCATAGGAACGGAACTCCGTCGTAAGTCGAGGACTACCTGTATTTCTAAATAATATAAAAACTACAAAGCATAGTTTCCTCAAGTGACTGGGGTGGCAGCCATCTTGGATTTTGGAGTGGCAACCTATTTTTTAACTACCGGTATCTTTTTGACGCCTAGATGGAGGCCGGTACGTCGTAGGTTTTGTAGCTTTCGTGCTTACAACTTGCACAGATGCACTGACAGAAAGTATTTCCAATTTTTCATCTTCGCTCCATGACAGGGGAAAGAAACAAAAAGCTAAAAATATCTAAAAATGTCATACATTTATTTCAATAAAACCAAAAAATTTTAATATTTTAAAAAGTAGAAATGTAAAAATACCACGTCTTAGCTCTCTTTGTTCTGAATGAGCTCAACATTTTGACACCTGAATGATTAACGTTGCTGAAGCTATAGAGTTGGATACTGAAAAACACACAGAAGCAGCTAACAGGACAACAATGTATATATGCTAAATCAGACGTAAACAAATGATTAAAAACTGGCGTTTTACATAATATGAACCTTGAAAATATAAAAAAAAAATTTGTGGCAAATTATACCAAACATGCCTGCAGATCATGCAAACTGCTAGACATAAAAACATTTATGGTTCAGTTTGTGCAGTGTGCAAGTTGTTGCTCTGAGAGCATATATATAATTATATATACCGTAATTATAATTCTTAAATGATGTGGTGACATGTCTAAAGGGAGAGTTTGTGGTGTTTTGCTTTGCCTTCAGAGGATTTCACCTTAAAAGTATTTCACATCCTGCCAACAAGTTTTCCAGCTAATCACTCCTTTGTGAACAGCCATTGTTAATGCATTACAGAAATAAGACAGGTTCAGACATGGAACCAACTCACTTATTTCTGTAATTACAAAGATCATTAACGGCCATTGTGCTAACCATCTCCCGCTCAATTATGGGATTCGTTTTTCACGTTGTGGCTAATGAATAAACCATTCCCATGATTCATTATTTACCTTAGTTGTGTTATTATTTTCCAATTGAAAGCAGAATTTCATATAAGCGAGACAATACGGCTATAAGAAAGTAATTTCACTCACAGTTCTAAAAACTGTGAAACAAGTACAATGGGAGGCACGCAAGTTCCCTTTATCAGTACTTAAAAGTATTTTTTTGTATCAACGACAACAAGCTAAGTAGTAAATTATGATTTTAGAAAAAAAACTTGAAACCAAATTGCTGTGGAGATTATTTTGAGAACAGTGGAACCTGCAGTAGACAGAAGTTGGTGCCAGTGAAGTCCAATTTACAAAAGATTTAGGATTAGGTGTGTTTTTTTTTCTTTTTCATATTGATTGTTCTTTAATAGATCCAGTGATTTAATGAGGAAACAATCTAAAGGAGGGGGCCATGTCAATCAAGATGTTATTTATTTTACTATACAACATGAAGTCAGTGAAAATTAATATAATAATTTAGTCATTAAAGGCGGGGTGACATCATGTTTGAACTTTTCATAAAATGGCTCAACATATATATCTTTTATCAATCAACTATGTTCGTTTTTGCAAACAAAATGATAAATTAATGAAAATTCCTTTCAAAGTGAGATTAAAATTAAAAACAGTGTTTCTCTCTGAAAATTCCGACTACAAGCGAATGCAACATTTGTGACGTAGGGAGCAGGACCGTCAGTCTGCGTCTGCCATTAACGCATATTCATTCTCATCCAGATCGCCTTTATTTTTTTTGTATAACTTGAAAAATGCCGGTTATGTTGCATTTGGGTGTTCTAATATCATCAGTGAACAAGTGAGCATTTTCACTTTCCCAAAAGATGAAAGACCTTCGTCAAAAATGGAATAAATAAAGCTGCCCCCCCTCGGACTGAGCTCCCTGCTTCCTGAACAGGTAAGAGTCAAATACATACGGTGCAGACCTAAATTAAAACCTGCCGTTTCTGCTCATCTAACTTCCTGCTTCCTAAACTGAAGACAAATAGCTCAAATCTTAACATAGATTGATAATTTTGTTGTTTTATTTCTTGTTTGCCATGAATATTTATATGGGGCATTCTAAAGACTTCTCCTCGCAACGTCACAAATGTTGCATTCGCGTGTAGTCGGATTTTTTTTAGAGAGAAACGCGTTTTTTTATTTTAAACTCACTTTCAAAGGAATTGTCATTAATTTATCATTTTGTTTGCAAAAACGAACATAGTTGAATGATAAAATATATAACGTTGAGCCATTTTATGAAAAGTTCAAACATGATGTCACCCCGCCTTTAAAGCTTCTGGTTAGGTGGTAAAATTCTAAAACAAGTCCTCTGTGGTGGGCCGCTTGTTCTTTTGGCCATTAGTCAAGCCAAGAACGGAGATGCTTTGGACTGTGTCACAACTGGGTTTGTCGAAAACACATTAGAATTAAAGATCAGGTGTTCATTTGTAGTTTAAGTGGGCATTTGATTAGATTGGACCGTTTTTAATGAAGTGGTGCTTGATATGAAATGTTTAAGAACCGTAGCCTCAGAAGATGAAGCTTTGTGTTGCGATATCCTGATGCACGCTCAATAATCCAGGCAGAGAAATCTAAAAAAGTTAAGTCTGGTCCTCTGGACATTCAAAAAAAAAAAAGAAGAAAAAAAAGGGAGGTCCAGACATCTCTTCCACATCCACCTCTTCCAGCTCTTTTGGGAGGACTTCAAGGTGTTCCCAGATGTAGTCTCTCCACCGTGTCCTTGGTCGTCTCAGGGGTCTCTTCCCAGTTGGACATGCCCGAACTCCATTGTTTTTTTGAATGTCCAGAGGACCAGGCTCCACTTTTTTAGCCTTTGTGTTGCGAGTTGCATTAAACCTTTGAATTTACAAAAGAGACTAACTGTCTCAAAGAGATTAACTATAACAAAAAAATGTAATAATAATAATAATAATAATGAATTCAATTTATAACGCACTTTTCATTAATGAAAATCTCAAAGTGCTACAAGGTGCAACAGAATTAAATGTCAATAAAACAAGTAAAAAAACAAGTAAAATCAATAACAATATCTGTTCTGTATTGTTATTTGACAAGTTATTTAACAAAATAACGTATTGTGCTCTTTGCAGATGATGTTGTCCTGTTGGCGTCATCGTGCTGTGATCTTCAGCTCTCACTGGAGCAGTTCGCAGCCAAGTGTGAAGCAGCTGGGATGAGAATCAGCACCTCCAACTCTGAGGCCATGGTCCTCAGTCAGAAAAGAGTGGATTGCTCTCTTCAGGTTGAGGGTGAGGTTCTGCCTCAAGTGGAGGGGTTCAAGTGTCTCAGGGTTTTGTTCACGAATGAGGGAAGAACGGAGCGTGAGACTGACAGATGGATTGGTGCAGCATCTGCAGTATTGTGGACTCTGTGCCGGTCTGTTGTGGTGAAGAGGGAGCTGAGCTGTAAGGCAAAGCTCTCTGTTTACCAGTCGGTCTACGTTCCTACCCTCATCTATGACTACGAACTTTGGATAACGACCGAAAGAATGAGTTTGTGGATACAGGAGGTAGAAATGAGTTTCCTCTGCAGGGTAGCTGGACTCTCTCCTAAAGACAGGGTGAGAAGTTCAGTTATCAGGAGAGACTCAGAGTAGAACCACTGCTCCTCCACATCGAGAGGAGCCAGTTGAGGTGGTTCGGGCATCTGGTAAGGATGCTCCCATGGCACCTCCCTAGAGAGGTGCTCCGGGCATGTCCAACTGGGAAGAGACCCCGGAGAAGACCAAGGACACGTTGGAGAGACTGCATCTTTTGGTTGGACTGGGAACACCTTGGAGTCCTCCCAGAAGAGCTGGAAGAGGTGGATGTGGAAGAGATGTCTGAACCTCCCAGCTCAAGCTGCCGGTCCCGAAACCTGACTTCGGAACAAGTGGAAGATGATGGATGGGAAAAAAACGTATTCATACTTATTTTAACTTTTGAGGAAACTTTCCCTCTTTTCTGTCTATGAAACACAAAACAAACAAAAGGTCTTGGACGTGTGGAGTTTTTCAGACAGGACCCATATCCTCATGAAGGAGGATCATGTGTTTCATTTAGCGAGCCTCCAGTACTTTTTGGTTTACAGCTGCACATCCATGTCACGTTACTGATTTAGTTTTTGCACAGATACTCACCCTGTTGTCTTTGGGTTAAGAGGCAGACAGAGACGGGCTCGCTTTTCTGCAATTAGAAGCAAACCTCAGTTAAAACCAGTTAGGCCTCATCTTTTTTAACAGTCATTATAAATGTGTATTCATTGTGTGACTGTCTACAGAGATCTTCACTTTGCAAGTTAAAAGGTCTAAACTTTGATATATTTTACGAGTGACTCTGCGGCTAGTGTGAAATCGCAGTCGGGGCAGTGATGATTTGAAAATGATGTTTGTTGCCAGACAATATGAAATTAGGGGTAAAAACCGCAGAGTACCTCACAATGTGATGCAATAAACTATATATAATATTCATGAAACCATAACATTCTTGTGTAGTCTCTTGCAGATGCCAGACAATAATACAAATGATACATCTCAATGTTTGTCTCAGCATAAAAACAAAAAGGTTAAGTGGATTAATTTGGTGACTGTAGGTCAAACTGTGCAACAAATGCAAAAGCAATTAATCTAAAAAAGCCAAGTCTGGTCCTCTGGACATTCAAAAAAAAAAAAAAAATTGTAGAAACGTTTCATCTTTCGTCCGAAAGACTTCCTCAGTCTGAGCTGCTGTATTCAGCTCAGTCTTATAAATAGCACCCTCTCACAGTGGATCAACCAGTTGGCTGATGACAGCCTGAAACCAGCTGCTCACATGATCAAGGAGGACCATCAGCCTAACGATGGATCGTTAGCACCCTGATGGTTGTTTGCTATTCACAGAGGGCTGAGTGATACTAGCAATAACAGCATTGTAAGAGGGGGACAGTTGAACCCGGAGGCCTCCACCTCTGTTTAATGATGGACGGTTTCTTTTCACAAAGATGGCCTCCTTTACTCCTCTCTCAAACCATTGTTCCTCTCTATCAAGGATGTGAACATCTTCATCCCTGAAAGAGTGACCGCTGGCCTGGAGATGAGTGTAGACCGCAGAGTCCTGACCTGATGATGTTGATCTTTTGAAATGGGGGCGGCCGTGGCGTAGTGGTAATGGCAGTCGTCCCCCGATCGGAAGGTTGGCGGTTCGAATCCCGGTTCCCCACACCATGTGTTGTTGTGTCCTTGGGCAAGACACTTAACCCCGAGTTGCTCCCGGTAGGACTGGAAAGCACCTTGCATGGTAGTCTGCCGCTACCGGTGTATGAATGTGTGTAACATTCAATGTGTGTAGCACTTTGAGATTTTCACTAATGAAAAGTGCGTTATAAATTGAATTAATTATTATTATTATTATTATTATTATTATTATGATCTTCTGAACACAGCTTCTCAGACTGAGGAAGTCTTTCGGACGAAAGACGAAACGTTTATACAGTTTTTTTGTTTTTTTTTGTTTTTTTGAATGTCCAGACCGTCTGGACCCGGACCAGACTTAGCTTTTTTTTTTAAAGATTTTTCTACCTGGATTATTGAGCATGCATCAGGGTAAAAGCAATTAATATTTAATAAATGCATAATTCTCATAGAAGACACTAATGGTTAACTTTGCATCAGCTGGGTACATTTCAGATCAACTTTCTTTTGATTATGTTTAGGGTCTCTGCATGAAATCATGAAATAGTGTCGCCAAAACAGGAACATTTAGATATAAACTACTACTGTACTCTGTTGCTTTCAACACCAGCTGATTTGTATTTGGTCGTTTTACTTATGATCTGCAATGTTCTTTGTCTTTTGTTTTGTACTTCATTGTGTGTGTGTTGCCTGTTGCTTGTTTGTTTGTTCAGCACTTTGGTTTGGCCTTGTTCCTGCTTAAAGTGCTTTATAAATAAAATGGGATGGTATGGTATAAAGTTTAAACATATTAACGTGTGTGTTTTGTGTCACATGACAGATGATGGTTTTTGTCTCAAACCTAACACGGATAGTAAAAAATCTGGATAAAATCAATAATAAGTAGAGTACACCTTGAGTGTGCTGAGTGTCTAACCGTGGCAGCAGGGCTCTGACGCGGTGCTGCCGTCACCAGATCTTTGTTTTTCTGGCTGTGTTTCTGTCGTGGTCCCCCCTCCTGCTTGGGTAGGCAGCAGTTTGTCCCCTGCCTTTCTCTCGTCCGTCGCCGCCTTGTCGTCACCCTCTCCATCTCTCGCCCGCCTGGGCCGTAACCTCTTAGCAAAGCGGCTAGGAAAAGACGCCAGGCGCCTGGAGCGCCGGACTGAAAAGGAGCCGCTGGGTTCTGCTGGTTCCTCCGGGCTCTGCCACGACTCAGACCAACAGTTTGTCCTCTCAGGTAAGGAAGAGTCTTTACTAAGCTCTGGGTTGAGGACGGAGGAGCTGGGGGGCCAGGCCGGGGCTGGTTTATTCACCGGGGCAGAAGGCGCTGCGCCCCTGGTGGGGCTGTGGGAGTGGGTGTAGGGCGGGTTGTGCAGTCTGTAAGGCTTGCTCACATCGAAGGAGCTGCTCTGCTGCAAGAGCTCACGGAGGAGAGAGTCGGCCTTCATCTCCCTCCGCCTGGTAAAGGGGAGCCTCCGCGGGGTGCTGGTCCCAGTCCAACTCCCAGTAGTCCCAGGAGCGGCCACCAGGACCACTCTGCTGTGAGAGTTTGTCGACGCTGAGCGGGAGGCTTCGGGTTTGACTCGAGGTCTGGCGGCGGCGGCGTGGCGCTCCCAGCCCTGCTGCTTGCGCACGGGCAGGCAGTAGGTGTGCATGTAGGTGATCAGCTCCACGACCGACCGCAGCTCTTTCTCCGAGCTGAACTGAGGCGTCGCCGGCTCCGTCGGCACAGCAGCCGCACCGGCTGCGCCTTCGACCTCGCTGCCGGAAGACTCCTCCTCCTCTTCCCCTTCCTCCTCCGACTCGCTGTCCTCGTCCTCCTCTTCGTCTTCGTCATCCTCCCCCGCCTCAGGACCGGGGCTGTTCTCTGTGTCCTTTGCGGTGGTGAGGTGGCGGTGCAGCTCGGTGCAAAGGCGCCCAGCGGGGCGCACCGCTCGGGGTTTCCGCTCCTGGGGGAGTTCACTCTGAGGCTGACGAGAAGAAAATACAAAAAAAAAACTGGTTGGAAACTGCTTCATATTCTGGTTATTACTCAAAATGATAGTCAGTGTTTGAGTTTAGAACAAAAAAATAACTCTTATTGCTTTTCTTTCATTCTTTCATTTTATATATAGGGATGGGGCCGATCCGATACAGTATCGGTCAACGATACCAGCATAATTAACATATCGGATTTTCCAATCCAACCTGCCGATATTTCCAATCCATGATGCACGTATGTTATACCATTTTCTGTGACTATCGTCTTAACATTGTTTGTTTAACCCAGTGTTTTTCAACCTTTTTTGAGCCAAGGCACAGTGTTTTCATTGAAAAAAATCCAGAGGCACACCACCAACCAAAATTGTAAACATAGATACTCTGTATCCGCCTATATTAAATATATAGTCATTCTTATCAAAGTGTCTTGAATAGGAATGAAATAAACACAAAAATGTATTTTTATCATATTTTATATTTCTTATTTCAAATTGCACTTAACATGTCTTCAAAAATACACCTGAACAGTACCACAACAATGTGGTCTTAAATTTAAAGAGGTTGTGGGGGAGGGGGGGGGGCTTTTTTGATAATTTCCAAGGCACACCTGACGATCACTCACGGCACACTAGTGTGCCTAGGCACAGTGGTTGAAAAACACTGGTTTAACCCAATGAAGACACTGAACCTCACAACAGGAAACATCCAAACTTTAATAGCACACAAGAGGCAGGTCTATATCACAGACGTCCATCTCACTCATGGTGCGGCCGGAACACTAACATACCGCTAAGCATTATGGGAAAGACATAGGTATAGGTTTTAGAACAACATCTGCTCCCAACCTGCAGAGAAGAGACAGGACTGTAGAACAGCTGGAATCCTCCATCAGACCAGAATGGGACAACATTCCCTCCAAAACCCTCAACAACTGATCTCCTAAGTTTCACCAAAACCTCCAACAACTGGTGTCTTCAGGTCTTCCAAAACCTCCAATAACTGGTCTTCTCAGGTCCTCTGAGTCCTCCAATAACTGATCTCCTAAATTTCACCAAAACCTCCAAGAACTGGTCTCCAAAGGTCCATCAAAAGCTCTATCAGCTGGTCTCTTCGGGCCCTGGATGTTTACTGACTGTTGTTAAAAGAAGAGGAGCTGCTTCACAGAAGAACATGGACCTGGAATGTGTTGCTGCAAACTCAGTATTACAATTGATTCCTTTCAACATTTGATATGTTTATCCATTGTGGATAAAATATAGGTTCAAATCGTTGTATTATGTTATGATTTTTATTTGATGTAACATCTCAACATGTTTTAAGTCAGGTTTACTTCACTGTCTACATTTCTGGCTGCAGTAGCTTGGTGGTCAGTGCCATGGTCTGGTAATCCCGAGGCTGCAGGGTCCTGTTTAACTTGTGTTAGGGGGGTCTCCCGTGTAAAACAAACACCAGTTTTTTTCACGTGAAGTCTGTTGGCTTTGACAACCCATGAAAGGGGAGGAGCCTATAGATGTGACAAAAACTAATTTAAAAGCACTCATTTCCATGTGTGGACACAGAATCATCGAGCAGGAATCCAGTAATGTTTCCCTCCGGCTCGATGAGGGAGGATGCAGTGTGCAGCGATTTTGATTCACTGTTTTCTCTTTTGCCCCATCAGTCAATACTTCCACCATCTGCCACAGCAAAGCCACCCTGCTCTAAACTACAACTCTCACACACAACCTGCCAACAACAACGGTGAGTTTATAAAGAGTGTGTGTGTGTGACACATCCAGGCTTGGCTCATCCCCAGCCGCTTCCTGTATCCCCCTCCCCTGAGCAGAAGCAGAAGTCTGAGTGAAGTGTCCTATTCTTATAAAAGATAAATGACTGCTGTTGTACTCAATGGCCACTTGAAGCACAATGCTAGCAGCTATCCAATACAGCGGTAGCCGTTGTAGGTGTCCTCTCCTCCTCGGCATCACATTTATCATAAGCTGCAGCCGAAGGTTTCTACAAGCTTGATCGCTCAAAGTTTTATTCTAAAATAAAATGTCCTTTTGGAGAACGTGTCCCAATAGAACCCCTGCTTCTGGCTGCATTGTGCATGTTTCTGATATCATTTCCATATAAACAATATAGAGACTCTAAAGATGTACAAAGTATTTAGACTTTTGGGGGACTACCTTATTTTCCGCCGTACACGTTGCACCGCCCTATAAGTTGCACCAGTCCAAAAATGTCTAATAAAATGGAAAAATCCATAAATACGTCACATCTATTATGCGTCACCGCCGATAAACCGGAAATGTGGGCCGTTGTGCAAAAAATCGATTGGCTGGCAAATGGAGACTGCGGGAGCGTGCAAGGGAGGATTTTAACAAGAATTTAAAACGATTAACCCTTAAAAACAATTATTTGTTTGATCATAATTATAGTAAAGTTGTGTCTCAGTTTAACTTTTCCTTAATAAATGCACTTTAATAGTCATATTAGCTGCATTTCGCCAGTGTGGTGCAGCAAAATGAAGCTGATTTCACAGTTGCTCCAGGCGAGCTGGACATGTGGCAGGTTATGGCAAGCCGATTGTGTCATTAATAGCTACTTTTATCTATTACATGACACAACGGCTCGAGTGCCATTTAGTGGATGAAAACGGTAGTGTTCAATATTTTCAGTCAGAATGAATGAAAACAGTCATATCTCAGCCAAAAATTGGTTTATAAATATGGGAAAAAAATCTATAAATAGGTAAGTCACTTTGGTGTAAAAGCATGCTAATTATGCAAAAAAAATAATTTGTGGCTTATAGGCCGAAAAATACGGTAGTTGGTGAAAAACATCTCTCAAGATTGTGGGAAATTTACAAGAAAAATATGCAAATTTTCCATCACAGTCTCACCAACAAAGTGACCAATTTTATTTTCTGTCTTTTTGGTTACTGGCAGGGTCAGTAGCTCAGTGGTCAGCGGCGCTGCGGTCTTATCCTGAGGTTGCTGGTTTGAGCCCATGTTTATTCAGAAACAGCATCTGGCATAAATAAAATTGCCATATATTTCATGTGAGACTGTTTGTTGCGGCAACCCCTGGAAGGAGAAGGTGAAAAATAAATCAAAAAACATTTATTTGCACTGGCTAACACATAAAAAAAAAAAAAATGGAAAGAAAAGTTAAAATTGTTTCTTTAAGCCCCTAAAAAAAGCTGTCCGGCTGGTTTGGAAGGATTTTAATGTGAAGTAAGTTTCTGAATTCTACACAGTCCAGTATTTACTTTGTTAACCAATAAACCACCTTAACTATTAATACAAAACCTTATTTTGGTTATTTTTAACAACAGTTTTCTTATGGAAATACGATTATGAATTGAAGATTGAAAAAAGCAAAGTGAATGCAATGTTTTTATGTTTTTCGTGTTGTACTTCATTGTCTGTGTTGCCTGTTGCGTGTTTGTTTGTCCAGCACTTTGGTGTGGACTTGTTCCTGTTTAAAGTGCTTTATAAATAAAATGGTATGGTATGGTATGGTAATGTGTCACAAAGTTGTTAGGCATCATTGACTCCCTTGATATTCTAGCAGTGCTACGCCATATTTATGGTCTGACACAAAGCCAGCCCTTCAACCCCATCTGAGCAGATTTTTTTATGCAGACACCAAAAGGCAGCAGACATTTTTACACAATTTATTGACAACAGTGCTAGCTGCGTTTAAAAATCAGGAGAATCTAATTCAATGAATAGTGTTAATCAAATAGCTTTTTTTCCCTTGTAATTAATACACTGTGATAAAAAACCCATCTTCTGCAGCCGCAGCAATGCTGACTCCAGATACAACACACAACTGTAAATTACTCCGGTCTTAACGCCACACCCTGACAGGAAGTGATTGAAAAAAAAAAAAATCTAATGTTATTGCACCAGCGTTCAGAGAGCAGGCGCTGGCACGTGTGGAAGAACATCCAAGTCTTTTCACCGAAACATAAATCTTTAAAGGGAAATATGTCCTGTGTTTGAAACCATCTTCTCCAGTCACCTAATCAATGTACCTTGGTCAGTGCTCTGGCTGGTCGTAGGCGGAGGCTTCTGTTGCCGTAGCGATGGCTGTGGACCCCATCTTTGTGCACATCGATGCCTGTGGGGACGTTTGGAGGAGTCAGCAGCAGCTTCTTCAACTGTGAAAGACAATTTAATTTAAGATCAGATTGTTTTTCTTGTTTACTTGTGGAGTAAATGTACGGTACAGAACTTTAGTGCATTTGATTGACTCATAGGAATGCGACAAGCTAAAGGAACCTTTTTCAGGGGGCGGATATGATAAAGTCACATTCTAATAAAGGTCTTAATGGAATGAAAATCACCCATTGATTTTAATGACGAAAATTTAATTCAAGATGGCCACCACGGCAACAGTTCAGAAGATGTGTTAATGAGTATGTGTTGATGAATCTCAGCAACTACTACATGAACTCTATCTCAATATCTGTACCGTAACTTTTGGCATATAAGCTGCTACTTTTTTCACACACTTTGGACACTGGGGCTTATACAATGCCACAGCTAATTAATGTACAGTATACATATATATATATACAGGCAGTCCCCGATTTACGAGCGAGATCCGTTACAACGAGGCGCTCGTAAACCGGAAATCTCGTAATTTGGAACGGCCGCCACGCTTCTCGTAAGTCCGGAATTTCGCTCGTAAATTGGAACGGTTTTGCTAGCGCGACTACGAACACTCGTTTTTCATCGAAAAACTGCTTATGAGTGCATAAAAATGATCGGAAACGTGTGTCCACATGTTTAGCTAACGAACTGTGGTGAAAAAACACAGGAAAACTCAGTATTTTTTGCGTTTTTTCCAATAATTCGCCAGCTCGTAAGTCCGGAACCTCGTAGATCAGAGCGCTCGTAAATCGGGGACTACCTGTATATATATATATATATATATATATATATATATATATATATATATATATATATATATATATATATATATATATATAGAGGTAGTCCCCGATTTACGAGCACATCGACTTACGAGGTTCCGAATTTACGAGCTATCATATGAAAATGTATATCATATAAAAATCATATCATATATAAAAATCATCATATCATATATAAAAATATGAAATAATTTTTTTTTTTAAGTTTTTTTTGTCTGTGTTTAAATGTTCTTAATTTCATGTGTACAACACTTTGTTGCAGCTGTGGTTGTTTTAAATGGCTTTATAAATAAAGTACTAATATTATAATTACAGTACAGTGCATAATTTTTAATTTTTAAGCCGATTTACAAAGTTTTGCGGCAGTTTCCAACAGTTTTCGGCAGTCAGTCTGTTTTCGGCAGTGCCCACGAGTTGAGCCTTAGCCAGCTCCAGTCTCGGCTCCTGCCAGCCAGCTTTGTCCGAATCCAATCAGAGGTTCCTGCGCTCGGATACATGATCTGGAGCTGAACGGTGGTTTTGTGGAGGAACGGATGGATGAAGCAAAACGACACTGTTGACTGCGTGAAGCAGCAGACAGCCAGCCGGACCGGATTAGCAACGAGCTAACATTAGCCAGATAGCTCCAGCAGCCTCGTAGCTCCAGCCGACAGCCGGCTTTGTGCGATCAGAGGTTCCTGGAGCTCGCCTGGATGTCCGCCTGGCAGCCTAAGATATCGGGGGACACCGAGCTAACTTGGAGAAACAAAGCCGACAGCCTTTTTGGAGGGGCTAACAGGCTAACGAGCGCAGCTAATGGCGGTGGCTAACAACAGCTAACTTGCGCAGATGGTTTTGGATGGACAGACACCGCAGAGAAACGGCTTTCGGTAAGTTGTTAAATCTTTTTCTGGCTCCAAATGTATGAAGTTAACATACTAACAGTCCTTCCTATAAGCAGTTTGGACTGCGTGGTGCTGCAGGAAGCTACGAAGCTCGGACGTAACGTAGCGGAGCTAACAGGCAAACAGACAAGAGAAGCTGTAGCTCAAAGTAGGAAATTATTTTTTTTAATTTTTTTATGTATGTTCTTTTAAAATGTTTTAAAGTGTTAGGATAGGCGAAGTGCTTGGTAACTGTTCATTACCGCACATGTACGTGTATCAGTGGCGGCTCGTGCTGTATAAAAGGTAGTCCCCGATTTACGAGATTTTCGTCTTACGAGATAGTCGTAGTAACGGAACTCGCTCGTAAGTCGGGGACTACCTGTATATATACACATATGTATATATATACTGTATATATCAATCAATCAATCAATCCATTTTATTTATAAAGCACCCTTCATACTAAAAGCAGCTCAAAGTGCTGTACAGAATTATAAAACAATAAACTCACAAAATTAAAGCAAACGACACACACAAAATAAATAAAATCAATCAATCAAATTAAATACAGTAGTATGGAAAATGTATAGAGTGAACAGAGATGAACCAGTTCAGGAAATGCAGTTAAAAAGATGGGTCTTGAGCCTGCTCTTAAAAACAACAACATTCTCTGCAGCCCTCAGGTTCTCCGGCAGACTATTCCACAGACGGGGCCCATAGAACTGGAAAGAAGCCTCACCGTAAGTGTGAGTTCTGACTTTTGGAACTGTTAGTAGTCCAGTACCAGAGGACCTTAATGTTCGCGGGGGTTCATAGGGCAATAGCAGCTCTGCAAGATAAGATGGTGCGAGACCATTGAGACATTTAAAAACCACTAAAAGAATCTTAAAAT
>JBBPBX010001085.1:12716-24321 GCA_038048925.1 Garcialebias charrua | reverse complement strand
TTTAATTTCTGTTGCACCGTGTAGCACTTTGAGATTTTCATTAATGAAAAGTGCGTTATAAATTGAATTCATTATTATTATTATTATTATTACAGCTTATTTATGTACAAAATTGCGTTTTATTTCAAATTTACTGTGTGCTGTTTATGGTAAATGGAGCTTATTTATATAGCGCTTTCCAGCCCCCTATGAGGGGCTCCAAAGTGCTTTACAATACCAACCATCCACCTATTCATACACACATTTATAAGTCGGTAGCATTATGGTCAAATACACTCTATAGACTGAAAATTACGGTAATTTTGAGTAAGTTCTAGTCATTTTTTGTGTTGGCTTAGCTAAGGTGACCAACTTGATTTGAACTGACTCCAAATATCAATCAGTTGTAGATAAGCATCCAATGATCACTTTTTAAACGTTTCATAAAACCGATTCAGTAGTGTGCCTGAGGCATTTGAATAGTGCATGTCTGTAGTTTTCCAGATTAGTGTTTTTCTGGACTAGAATTGAACAGGGTATTTTCGAGAGTGGCTGTTCTTACACCTAGGTGCAACCACACAATAAAGGGCACGGCATACTCCATCCAAAGCCGAACTGTCGACATGAGGTCTTGTGGTTGCAGGATGTTTTCGCACACACCTTTCATAGTCCAAGAGACACAGAGCAGAGGTCCAAGGAAACTTGCCCCCCCTACAGAATACGTCACTGCACAAGTTTCTTTCCACCAGAGTCTCCTCTCCATCCTTGGATCCATCGTTTGGTCACAAATCTACCACGAAGAAAGTGCCACACTTTCCAGCAGAAAGACTCCTCCATACATGACATGTGCACAATCTCTATCCAGGAGTTTTTGGCCATTTGACTGATTTAGTGTGTTTGAAGAGTGGTACAGTTGAATGTCCGAGCGCTTTTCCGCATTGACAAACACGCCCACAAATTTCTGGCACAATACTTGGCGCATATGAGAAAAAGTTTGACCAAGGCCTTGTGTTGAGAAGGGGCGGGCAAAGGTACTCTGAGAACAAAATGATGCAATTTCCATCATGCAGATACAACAACGAGAGCCAACTTCAACACTTCGGATAGAGTATGTCGGGCTCTTAAGCTGACACAAGTCGGTACCTCACTTATTTTACAAGCAGGTAACAAGACGGGTGATCGGATGGTATTTCCATGTCCTCTCTTTGCTCCAGGGCAGTGATCATTAAGATATTTTGCTAAGAAAGCATGTTGACTGTAAAAATTGACGTTAAAGTAAAGCACAAAGATGCATTGCAATGTTCAGAGTTTTGTGGAAGATCTCAGCTACTGCCATACTAAAATGTGGCTCAATATTTGTAAACCGGACTGAGAAAGAGGCATTTTTATGTTTGGTAAGGTTGCTTGGCTTGTCCTAAAAAAATCAGTAGGAAAAGAAAAGGCATTCTACATATTCATGGTGACTACAATGTTCAACACTTGGGTCTTTCAGCCAATTTTTAATCTATATTCTGTCAGTTGTTAGAGCTGCGCAGATGGATGTTTGTAAAAGGGAATAATGTGTAGAAAAGGTCATGGTACCGGACATTTATCACTTCACTAAAGCTGACAGCTACATGACACGTTCGCGTTTCCCATTAAAGAGCTCCATCCAGCCATTTCTTCCTTCATAATAATACAACATGACTGCTACTTCTCCCTTTCACCTCCATCCCTCCATCCTAAGACTCCTGTTCTTAACTCATGTCTACTTTGCATTTTTCTTTTTCCATCCTGTTCTTGTATGATTTTTTATTCTAACGCTGATCCACATCTTAACTCTACTGTCACACCAACTTCATCCATCCTTTTTATTCCATCTTCAGGTTCTTTAAAATCAAACAAAACGCCAGAGTTGAAGTGTAAAACAGCAAACCTCCCTTCAAACCTTCTCTGGGTTTTACCTTTCAAAAGGATAATAACACAGCAGCTCCTCGTTCCCCAACTATCCTTTCATTTATTTTCCCCTCCATCTGTGTATTCATTCATTCAATCCATAGCAAAGCTTCATGGCAGAGCTATCAGCTGATACAAATCAGCTTAGAAAGAAAATCCCCCTCTAAGCTTTGCAGCTTTCGCTCCAGAAAATGATGCAGAAAAAAAAAAAACTGATAGGAACGAGGTTTAAAGAACTCCACGGAGGGTTGACTCAGTGCAGTTTGCCCTGCAGCCATGTTGGAGGTCCGGAGGTGTAGGAGGACGGAGGCAAACTGAGAATATCTTCACTGTTCTGGATGTTTGCTTTAAAAATATTTAAAGCTTTTAAAAGAAAAAGCTCTCAAAAATGTCTAAAAGGTAAGCAGGGATGCACAATATTGGATTTTTGGCCAATGTCCAATATGCCAATATGTTAAAACTTATTTGGCCGATAACCGATACCATACTGTTTTCCCTAGACCGACTTACAGAGACTAAATCGATTTATTTGCTAATCTGGCCTGCTACCAAATGCAGATGCCAAAAAGGGGGCTGAAAATGATGTAACACTTCAACTTGGATTATGTTTAATGTCAAATTTATACGTGTCATTTACTCTAACACAGGGGTCACCAACCTTTTTTAACCTGGGAGCTACTTCGTGGGTACGGAGTGATGCAAAGGGCACCAATTTGCTAAACTCTTCGGAAATAACAAATTTGCTCAGTTTGCCTCTTAATTATACATTATTAATGAATCATGATAATCATATGAAGATGCATCAGATTTCTTACAATCATCTGCAATGACAAGTTGGGAAACAGATATCAATATTCAAAACTTTATTAATTACCGTAATTGATACATTTTCAGATGATCACTTATCATATTTTATAGAAAAAATGTCAAATTTTCATAAGCCAATAACAAATCATTTTAACCACCATGTTGTAATGTACTATGTTTCAAAAAGTTGTAATGTTAAAGGACAATCAAATATTTATAAAAATCATATATTTCACAAATACCGGTACAGATTTTTAAGTAAATCTTGTAACATTTTGAACGAATTACTGAATCTGCTGCATTTTTAAGAAAATAATAACTTACATGTCATGAACACATGTTTAAATTGAACAAAATTCTTTAGTACCGGTACTTTAATTTATATTTGCCACGGCACTGCCATGTTGCCACTGACATCTGGTCCCTTTTAGTGGGAAGACTGGCATTGCATGCTTTTCACCAGTGCACTGTAATCTGGTGTGTAACTTGACACTGCAACTGTGAGTGACTCTTTCAGATGTTCATCAGTGAGGCGTGTTCTGTATTTGTTCTTAATGAAGTTCATGTCAGAAAATGCTGATTCACAGAGTTTAACCAAACAGGCTGGAAACCTTCATAGCTGCTGTGCATACACCACTGTATTTCTCTGTGTCTACAAGGGACCAAAAGTTTGGTGCATCCTTATGGGCTTTGAGGTGGAGGTCATTTTGCAGTATTATGATTTCAATCTCCAGCATCCAAGCTGAACATTGCACTAAGTTGCTCAGCAAAGCATGTCGTGTTTACATTAATGAAAGGATTGGAAATAAATGACACACATGTCTCAAGCTGATCAAGGCCACAAAACCTATTATTAAAATCCTGCCCAAGTCTGTTTATGACTTCACAGTACTTTTCTGCACCTTGCCAGATCCTGGTCCAGCTATTCAACCAAGTTATCAGACAAAACTGACACACGTCTAGCCACCGTAGCTGCTCCCAGCTGAACGTCAGAGAGAGTGGAGATCAGCTCGGCTCCATTTTTTTCATCCTTGAGTACAGCGTTAGCAATAATAATCATAGCTTCTTTGACAACTTCCATCTGAAAATGCCTTCTTCTTCTTCATCAGAAAATGTGTAGCTCTAAACGAGGCTTCCGTTACTTTTTGTGACATTTTTGGTCGGTTTTGTGAAAAAAGACTGTTGCTTACCCAAAGCTGTCTTTAGTTCACTGGCTTTTTCTGTCCGTAATACGCTTCCCGGAGGGTAGTTCTCGCTCTTATGACTCGTAGTGAAGTGTCTCTCCACGTTGTGCCGCTTCGCCGTCGCCACAGTAAACCCGCAAATTAGACACACGCAGGCTCCTTTCACAGTTGTAAAAAAGAACTCCTCTTCCCATTCGTTGCGAAAATGATAAGTTTTCTTTCTTTTTTCTGCCATTTTGTAGCTGGGAAACTGCTTTCACCGATCTCCTCTGGCACCTGCTAGCAGCAAACTTTTCAGGACCACTGATTGGCTGGCTCGCGCAATACGATTGGTTCAGAGTTCACCAAAGCGTTAAAAAAAAAAGTAAAATAAACATGTTTTTAAGAACATATTTTTAAGATAGACATTTTAAAATACTGTATATATAAATACAAAAACGAATAACAACTGAAAAAAACGAAATTGTAAACGCAGCTTAGTAGTGAGTTGTGCTATTTTTAGAACAGGTCCGCGGGCACCACAAATGGTCCTTGCGGGCACGCGGGTGCCCGCGGGCACCGTGTTGGTGACCCCTGCTCTAACACAATGACATCACTCAAACAGTGGAAATTTGTGAATTTTTATATAAACTCAATCTGTTCACAAGCGATGGGTGAAAAACACACAAGTAGTAGTGCATTAATAGATATACTTGACAAGTTCTTAAATTTATAATTTATAATAATAATAATAATAATAATAATGTCTATTCCTGTCATCTGCGTATGTTCCCATACACAGACGAAATTCGTCTCTGCATTTAACCCAACCACCTACCAGGTGGTGCAGTGAGCAGCCCGAAAGCGCCCGGGGAGCTGGAGAAATAGGTGTGCACTCATAGACACCCCAAGCTGGGTAGTGGCCGGGGCGCAAACCCGCGACCTTCGGATAATAATATGAAATACAACAATTAACATATGTATAATATAAAGAAAAATATATAAAATGAAAGGTAGCAGATGAAGAATATATCTTATTAAATCTGCTCCTTATTTATCTAATAACAATTCAAACAATATTTTCTATAATAACAAAATAAGTAAATAACTCATTCAATTTTCAATTCACATATATCACTCATTAAAATACATTCATTTATATTTGTTTAACAATTCGTTTTTAACCAGTTTCTTAAATACAAGGATTGATTTGGCTTCCTTAACATTTGTCATTAAGTCATTCCATAATCCTACTCCTTGAATTAAGGTAGTTCTTCCCTTCAAACTAGTTCTAAATTGCGGTTTTACAAATACTTCTTTCCCCTTGAGATTGTAACAACTTGATATTTTCACAAAATACATTTGGATATTTGATGGTAGTGTATTTTTATGAGCTCCTTAGCCAGCCACTAGGGAGCACAAGCCAGTGTATCTCTTGTGCCGGTCCCAAGCCCGGGTAAATGGTGAGGGTTGTGTCAGGAATGGCATCCGACGTAAAACACTTGCCAAAACCATAATGCGAGTTCATCAAAGTGAAACCATACCGGATCGGTCGAGGCCCGGGTTAACAACGTCCGCCACCGGTGCTGTTGACAAACAGGGTGCCGGCGGAAATTGTACTACTGTTAGTCGAAGACGCCGAGGAGGAAAACGTGTCAGGAGACAGAGGGAGAGGAGGAAAGTGAAGAATGTAGGACTGAGGGTTGCAACTCTAAATGTGGGGACAATGACAGGCAAAGGTAGAGAGCTGGCTGACATGATGCAGAGAAGAAAGGTAGATGTTTTATGTGTCCAAGAGACCAAGTGGAAGGGCAGCAAGGCTCGCAGTATTGGAGCAGGGTTTAAACTGTTTTACCATGGTGTGGATAGAAAGAGAAATGGAGTAGGGGTGGTCCTGAAGGAGGAGTTGGCAAAGAATGTAGTAGAGGTGAAGAGAGTGTCAGATAGGGTGATGTGTCTAAAGGTAGAAGTAGAAGGTCTGATGCTAAACATAGTAAGTGGTTATGCTCCACAGGTTGGATGTGATGGGGAGGAGAAAGATAAATTTTGGAAAGATTTGGATGAAGTGATAGAGAGTATTCCCAGGGAGGAAAGAGTGGTGATTGGAGCAGACCTGAATGGACATGTTGGTGAAGGAAACAGAGGGGATGAGGAAGTGATGGGTAGGTTTGGTGTCAAGGAAAGAAACCAGGAAGGACAGATGGTGGTGGATTTTGCCAAGAGAATGGAAATGGCTATAGTCAATACCTATTTCCAAAAGAGGGAGGAACATAGAGTGACCTATAAGAGTGGAGGAAGGAGTACGCAGATCGACTACATTCTGTGTAGAAGAGGAAACCTGAAGGAGATTGGAGACTGTAAGGTTGTGGCAGGGGAGAGTGTGGCCAGACAGCATCGGATGGTTGTGTGTAGAATGACTGTTGTTGCGAAGAAGAGAAAAATAGTAAAATCAGAGAAGAAGACCAAATGGTGGAAGCTAAAGAAGGAAGAATGTTGTGAGAAATTCAGAGACGAGCTGTTAAAGGCTCTGGGTGGTAAGAAAGAGCTTCCAAGTGACTGGGCTACTACAGCAACAGTAATTAGAGAGACAGGTAGGAAGGTACTTGGTGTGTCATCTGGACAGAGAATGGATGATAAGGAAACCTGGTGGTGGAATAGTGAAGTGCAGGACGCCATTCAAAGAAAGAGATTAGCCAAGAAGAAATATGACAGTGAGAGGACTGAAGAGAGGAGACAGGAATATAAGGAGATGGGACATAGAGCAAAGAGGGAAGTAGCTAAGGCAAAGCAGAGGGCGTACAATGAGTTATATGGGAGACTGGACACTAAAGAGGGCGAGAAGGACTTGTACCGATTGGCAAGACAGAGGGATCAGGCTGGAAAGGATGTGCAGCAGGTTAGGCTTATTAAAGATGGGAATGGGAATGTTCTAACAAGTGAGGAGAGTGTGATGGGAAGATGGAAGGATTACTTTGAGGAGCTAATGAATGAAGAGAATGAAAGAGAAAGAAGAGTGGAGGTAATAGAAACGGTGGACCAGGAAGTGGGAAAGATTAGTGAGGGTGAAGTCCGGAAAGCTCTGAAAAGAATGAAGAAGGGGAAGGCAGTAGGACCTGATGACATACCAGTGGAGGTTTGGAAATGTCTCGGAGAGATGGCAGTGAGGTTTTTGACTCAAATATTTAATGGAATATTTGAGGGTGAGAAAATGCCTGAGGAATGGAGAAGAAGTGTGCTGGTTCCCATTTTTAAGAATAAGGGTGATGTACAGAGTTGTAGCAACTACAGGGGAATTAAGTTGATGAGCCACACAATGAAGATCTGGGAGAGAGTTGTGGAAGCAAGACTTAGACAAGATGTAACTATCTGTGAGCAGCAGTATGGTTTCATGCCAAGAAAGAGCACCACAGATGCCATCTTTGCTTTGAGGATGTTGATAGAGAAGTACAGAGAGGGTCAGAAAGAACTCCATTGTGTGTTTGTGGATTTAGAAAAAGCATATGACAGGGTACCAAGAGAAGAGGTGTGGTATTGCATGAGGAAATCTGGAGTGGCAGAAAAGTATGTTAGACTGGTACAGGACATGTATGAGGACAGCAGGACAGTGGTGAGATGTGCTGTAGGAGTGACAGATAGCTTCAAGGTGGAGGTGGGATTGCATCAAGGATCGGCTCTGAGCCCCTTCTTGTTTGCTCTGGTGATGGACCGACTAACAGATGAGGTCAGGCAGGAATCCCCATGGACTATGATGTTTGCAGATGACATTGTGATCTGTGGTGAGAACAGGGAACAAGTGGAAGAGAACTTGGAGAGGTGGAGGTATGCTCTTGAAAGAAGAGGAATGAAAGTCAGTCGTAGTAAGACAGAGTACATGTGTGTGAATGAGAGGGAGGCCAGTGGAACAGTGAGGCTACAAGGAGCAGAGGTCACAAAGGTGCAGGACTTCAAGTACTTGGGGTCCACTGTACAGGAAAATGGGGAATGTGGTAAAGAGGTGAAAAAGAGAGTCCAGGCAGGATGGAGTGGATGGAGAAAAGTTTCAGGAGTGATTTGTGACAAAAAGGTGTCAGCAAAGGTCAAAGGAAAAGTTTACAAGACAGTGGTGAGACCAGCTATGTTGTATGGTCTGGAGACAGTGGCATTGACAAAAAGACAGGAGAAAGAACTGGAAGTGGCAGAAATGAAGATGCTGAGGTTCTCCTTAGGAGTGACAAGGATGGATAAGATCAGGAATGAGATCATCAGAGGTACAGCACATGTTAAACAACTGGGAGATAAAGTTAGGGAGGCCAGACTGAGATGGTTTGGACATGTCCAGAGGAGGGACAGTGGGTATATTGGTAGAAGGATGTTAGAAATGCAGCTGCCAGGAAAAAGACAAAGAGGGAGACCAAAGAGGAGATATATGGATGCAGTTAGAGAGGACATGGAGGTAGTTGGAGTGAGGACAGAGGATGCAGAGGACAGAGTGAGGTGGAGGAGGATGACTCGCTGTGGCGACCCCTGAAAAGGGAAAAGCCGAAAGAAGAAGAAGAAGTATTTTTATGAGCTCGATACATAAGTGACAAAATGTTATAGTCCACCAAATTAAAAATGAACTTAAAACAGAAGCCCAATGCGTGGTTATAGAATGTTAATGATCAACTCACATCTCTATGAATTCTGCTGCTATGTGCAAATAAAATCAAAAGTGCAAAAAATATTGTCAGCTTCTTCCTTTGACAGAACATAGCCATCTTGTTTGCTACAGAAATTGTGTAGCAGAGCAAGTGTCACGGTCGGGACAGCAAAGGTATTTATCGGTGAGTTATTTTCATGGAATGGTCAATGTCCCATATTTAACTTTACCGATAATATCGTGGATCCCTAGCTGATACCGATACCATGCTGATAATATTGTGCATCCCTAGTTTCAAGTACATCCTACTTAGATGAACAGGTCCAAACTTGTGTACAGTAATGTATTACTTTATGCAGTTCTACATCAGCACTCAGTAACACTGGATGTAAGCAGAGAATACTATCTGGGTCAGTTGACTGAACGGGACAAATGCGTGCCTCTGAAATGGGGCCACGGTGGCCCTTTGTGGGAGAACCATGTTGGCTCAGAGCGTGTGATGCTGCTGCTCTCAGAGCTCCATTGAGGAAAGCAAAGAGGAGGCTGAAGGTTTGAGTCAGTGTGAAACACTGCAAACCTCTCATCAGCACCGGGGCCCCTCAAACAGCCGGCAACACTCTCCATTTTCACTCTGCTCCACTCTGGACGCCTTCCAGAACCGCGCCAGGCTCGTCAATGGAGGCCTTGTTCTGCGGCGGGACACACACAGAAAGGCTGAAAGCTGGGCTGGTAAGTACAGGTGAATTACAAACTACACATGAAAACAAACTCGTTGTTAGGAATGTGGGTTAACGAACGGAAATGTGAGATCAGCCGGTGTTCACTGTTGCACAGAAAAAAAAAGCACTTTATTTTAAACCCGAGAAACGTTGGGTCCAGAGTTTAAATGCCTATGGTCTGAGCTGCCGCTGCGCCAACAGTGGTTGGAGCTGCAGACAGCTGCACACAGCTGCAGACAGCTGCCATCCAGCGCTCCAGAATCCATGCTTCTGGGCCGGTGGTTTGAGCCGTGGAGGGCACCCGTCCACCACCTCCCAGCTGATGTCCACGGGGCTGATATTTAGAGCACAGCGGACTGCCAGAGAAGGCAGCTGAGTAAGGAATTAATTTTCTCCATGCCGGTTTATTCTTAAAGGTGAAAAAGAGGGTGTAGCTGGTCCAGGCCAGGGTGCGCAGGTATCATCACACGTGTAAATAAAGATGAAATCACAGCGTCGAAGGTTTGGTCAGTAGACAATGTCTTTGTGTAAAATCTGGATTGTATTAAAATCACAGTGTTGTTAAAGATTAAACATGGTAAGACACTTTTCTGTTAGTTTCAGCTTTCTGACATCAATTAAGTAAATTTATGACATGAAAGTGAATATTACTATTGTGAACTACAACTCCTACACAATTTCAAAGTAAAAAAAATGTGTAAAAGTCTTAATATGTGAATTGGATTACCACCTTTTGGCTTTATAAATACAGTAGTTCCTTGCTACTTCGCAATATTTGTCATACTTCCGGCAGTCCATCTGGACCTCACCGGCACTTTTTTAATCTCTTTCAGCCAGCCCACATGGACCTCCGGGTGGGGACACGCTGGTAAGTAAAGTTTAGTAGCTACACACAGTGCTTTAAGTGGGAAGGAACGCACAGGAACGCAGTTCCACCACTTCTAAAATTTAACCCTGACAGTACCGGGACTTTTTTTTTTAGATTACGGTACGTTCCGGAACTTATTTTCATCTTCTCCACTTGAAAAAAAAAAATGCCCTCAGAAAAAGCCTATTGTTTTTGGTGCAAATCGCCGTACATTCAAGTGTATTAGGGATGGTACCATTAGATGGCGGTAATACACCGGAAGGTTGTAAGCTGCCGTAAAACCTCACAGAAGAAGAAGAAGTACATTCAAGTCATCTCACGTGAAAGGAAAATGTGGAAGAAAACAAGTGAGCCTGGAGCCTTTTTTAAGTAAGCTGTTATCTTAATTCTAATGTAGTTTTAAAAGTAATGATTAATATGTAACATTTTTAACCATTTAGTTAAATGAGTTAATACAACGTTTAATTTCCCTTTTGGGATCAATAAAGTATTTTGAATTGAAATTTTAACTTTCTAATACAGTATATGTTCAACATCTGCTGGTGAGTTTCAATTATTCAAAGTACTGTAATTGGTCTCTTATAAATTCCTGATTGAATGAAATTTCCTCACATTCATGGCTAATGTTTTTCTGTTTTGTTTGTTTGTTTTTGCTTCCTCTTTCAGCACCAGCCATCTCCATTCTTGATGTGTGATGGAAGTGGTGAAGACTGCTTTTTTTGTTACCCTCCAGTGGACTCCACAAATTCAGGCCTGATGACTTTTTTCATTTACATTTTTCTTTTTGCACATATTTTTCTGCAGTTCTTGTTACCTGTTGGACCATTTGAAATTACACGTTACACATGTTACATGTCTATGCAGAGACCCTATGTATGGCTGGCTATTCAATTATATTGAGTTTTTTGTTGTTGTTGTTGTCATTGGCATAAGTTTGTTGAGGCCAGGCCTAATACTGAAAGGAAAATGTATGTTGCAGATGGAAACTGTAACAATAATAAGCTTCTTAAAATCTTAAGTCTAAAAGGGACTTATCACATCTTTGTGTTACAGGAGCTTTTATTTTATATGTTTATTTTTATGTTGTTTTTCATGTCACTTTAGCACCATGAGCCTTGAAGTTAATAAAAGTGCCTCTAACTTTTTGAATTTGGCACATGTGGAATTAATTTAGAACTGGCTTTGTTCTTTGTAAATTTACATTAAAAATACCCTGATGCATGCTCAATAATCCAGGTAGAAAAATCTAAAAAAGCTAAGTCTGGTCCTCTGGACATTAAAAAAAAAAAAAAAAGCAAAAAAATTGTAGAAACGTTTCGTCTTTCGTCCGAAAGACTTCCTCAGTCTGAGGTGCTAAGTTCAGCTCAGTCTTATAAATAGCACCCTCTCACAGTGTTACACAACCAGTTGGCTGATTACATTAAATTACATTACATTAAATTACATTAAAAATACTGATCTTTAACTCAGTAGACAGATCTAGATAAAAATACTATGTTTCTGTCCCATATTATTA
>JBBPBX010001084.1:78620-91984 GCA_038048925.1 Garcialebias charrua | reverse complement strand
CCGTACGTCGAGCTGGAACTGAGAAACTGACAGGAGAGCATACATGTCTTCAGTCTTGAGACTTTGTAAGCCCAAGTGTGTCTGTCCCTGCCTTTCCCCCCTTGTGTGTACACAAAGACTTTACCCATCTACCTCAACTGTGTGAGATGTTGTGTGAAAAAGATATTTCTTAACCAAAGAGTCCATCCTGTCAGGGTGTCTGTCTGTCAATCTATTTATCTATCTATCTTGTCTGTCCATCCGTCTCTTTCTCATGCCTTTTACTCCAAACCAAATGTGCTGGAATCAATCTGTAACAGGGGCCGATCGGGGCCCCTATCCAGCCAAAGCTGAACCCAGTGTGCTAGAGTTCCATTGATCCATGTTCTGTATATAAATACGAAATCATTCTCAAGACCAAAAAAAAAAAAAAAAAAAAAAAGGAGGTGACAATCTAAGCAAGGAGGTTCTTGCTGTAATCAACGTTGCCTGTTCCTTGTTTTCCATAAACTATAGAATTAAGCCCAAGAGGCCCAAAGAAGCAAGCGCTCACCCTGAAATAAAATAAAAAAAGGTCACAGAAGACAGAAGCTATTTTTCCACATTTGTAAGCCACGCCTCGTCCCTCCCCCTGGTATTTCCTAATGTTTAGTGTAGTAGAAAAACTGTTCGATCCCACTGTTGTAAGTAGGAGTTAATAAAATCCACAGAAAGCTTTAAGTGAGGAAGAGCTGAGGGAAGTATTTGACTTAAATTGGAGTTTCCTCAGCTCTGACTCACCATCCCAACATGCTTTACCGTGCCATTCTTGTCCACGTGTTAGACTTACTCTTATGAATGTGGCTAACCAACCAAAGGCTTAAAAAAAAAAGATACACATCACTTTAAACATCAATCATGGTGGGACGTTTTGTATTGACAACTAAAGAAAATCCCTTTGAATACCTCATGTGAAAATTGTTTGTTGTGATGTTGCACTAAAAAAAATAAAAAATGATTCATTTGTAACCCAACACTGGGCTCCGTCATGTTATTTGGACTTGGTTGGAAGTATTAGCATGTTGCTAAACGGCTGTTTTATATTCTAAATCTTAAACGGTTCATTTTAATCACAGTTCTTCCATTTGGAATTGGTCTTACGTCGGTAACTTACCGTACGTTTTGCTGTACAAGTCGCACCTTTTTACATAAATTAGCATGCCCTGCGACTTATACAGCAAAGCGACTTATGTTTTTTTTTCACCCATATGTATAACCCAATTTTTGGCTGAGATCTGCCGGTTGCATCCACGATTTCATTCATTCTGACATGGAAAATATTGAACATTACAATTTTCAGCCACTAGAGGGTGCTTGACTAATATGGCAAGCCAAGTATTTCATTAATAGGTAAAAGTGGCTATTAATGAGACGTGGCTTGTCATATGAGACACCTTCGTCTCACTCCAGAACTCATGGAGCAAACGTTAAATCAGCTGCATTTTGCCGCGCTGCCCAGGTGAAATGCAGCTGATTTGACCGTCAAAGTGCATTTATTAAGGAAAATTAAACTGAAACACACATTTGCTACAATTTTGAGCAAACACATAATTGTTTTGAAGCGTTAATCTTGTTAAATTTTTGTCAAAGTCCTCCTGTGCACACTCCCATGGCTGCCATTTAGCAGCCAATCGATTTTTGGCACAACACCGACCCACGTTTCCAGGTGGTCAGCGGTGACGTGTAATAAGCATGATGCGTCAGCGGCGATGCATAACAGATGCAACTTATACAGCGAAGCAACTTGTGTTTTTTCCCACTTGACGCCAAATTTACACTACATGCGTTCCGGCTCCGGTCCGCTCCGCTCCGACCTCCGCAGCAAATACGTACCCATTATAATCAATGAGAGAGTTTACACTGGCTCCGCACGGCGGCGGCGGCGAGCGGACGGCAGTCCGTCAAAATTAGAAACCAATCCTATTTCTGCCGGACGCCGGAGCTGTGCCGGAGTCAACTTCTAAAGATTACGTCGCACCAACAGGAAAAGGAACGAGCACAACATCCGTATTTACAAAATAAAATCACCACGGGCGGACTAATCCTAGCTCTATACGGATTTATTTGTACAAAAATGCTGTCAAACTATCATTTATGACTACGCCTACAAACGCAATACAAGAAATAAAAAAATTTTAAAAAGTATTTTATTCTGAAATGTAATAGATCACGTCCTGTCGCTCATATCTCAATGCAAAAAACAATCAAACAGCGAGGCAGTCTCTACTGTTGTTCTCCTTCTTCCACCAAATGAATTGTTTTGTTCTGACTTACTTATTTATCACTTGATTTATCGCGCAATCTCGCAATTCCCGCGCATGTGTCTCGGAGCGGCGCATCCAGGCAGACCGGAGCGGAGGTAGTGTAAACTGGACTTGAAACGCTCAGCTGCGACCTGCAGAGCGGAGCCGGAACGCATGTAGTGTAAATTTGGCGTGAGACATATTTGGACTGACGCGACTTATACAGAAGCAAGTACGGTACATCTTAAAACAACAGTGTTACATTTTCTAGAATTGACTCAACACATTCTTCGTATTTTCCCATGAATATTCTGTTGATTTAAACAATTCTCCAAACATCATGTCAGAACAGTCTGACATGTTCACGAACCACAAGAAAAGCATCAGATCGTTTGATGTTTAATCACTTTTATTCCCTTTGAATAAGAATTTACATTGAAACTAATATTTCTGAAAAATCCTTAACTTTTTATTAAGGTAGAGTTGCAGGATTTTGTGTATCGTTGCACAGGAACCTTAGATTTTGATGCTCAAGCCCTCTAGAAATCTTGTTGTTTTAATGGTTACATTTTTTCAGTGCTGATGCAGACAAAAATGGACACATTTATCAATCAAAGGTTTCCTCACAGCTTTAAACAAGGAGTACAACATTTGGTGTTCATGAACCTAATTGTAAATCATAACCTAAGAAGAGCACATCATTTTTAAAGTTTAAAATACACATAAATGTAACAACCCAACAGCTTGAAACAAAAATCAAGACTTACAAAAAAAACAAATCCCTTTGTATATTACCATATGGTTAGAAGTATTAGAAAGATGGCTGGTTTTAAGCTGTAGTAGTAGTTTTGGAGAGCCCTAATAAAACTAAAAATAGATGATTTAGATTTTGTTCATTTTACATGTGATGCAATTCAGTTCCCGCTGCAGCTACATGATGGGGTAACACCCGAACAGAGCGATGCCACACTGGTTTTTCTGATTGCGCGCCATCCGGATGTAGCCCTTATCTCCAAACGTAGTTCCCCAACTGGATGCATAGAACAGAGGAGAGAGAAAAAAAGAAGTGTTTATAAATATAGATTTAATAGTAAATATTTCTGTAATGAGTGGAAAAACATAAAAAAGGGTTGGATATACCTGTAGAATAACCATAAGCAAACAGAGCTAGACAATTTATAGTTTGAAAATGAAAAGTGACCCAACTTGCTGACTTAAAGGAGATTAATGACGAAGATTAAATGTGTTTTGTAGATCCCATTTATGAAAAACAAACAAAAGAATAAAAAAATAATCAGAAACTGTGTTTTTCTTATATTGAATGAAGTGTATAAAACCTCTCTTCATGAGATCACCTGATACAAAACAGCCTGACAGTTAGAGTGATCAGTTTTTATCACCTGCAGCCAAAAGCAAAGCCGATAAGGTTTTCATCTATAGTTGAGTTTTGCTGTTAACAAAATATATACAGTATTTTGGGTTTTGATATAGCTTTTATAAACTATTCCATGTACATCTAGAACTCCTGTCGTTTATGAGTCAACCCAATTCAAGATGGCTGCCACAGCTGATCGACCTTAGCCAACACGGACATGGCTGCAGCTCAGACAGTTTTATAGATGTTGAGCTAAGATTTGGTGTTTAGTAGGTGAGATTCACGCCCAACATGTACTTTAAGAGTTACTGAATTCTTTAAGATCTCAGGAATCACACATCATGTAGTTTACATCATTTGACCTAAATAACCATAAGTCTTTGGGCCTCATGCACGAACATGTTCGTATTTTTATCCTAAATTTCTCTTACCTTTGTTCGTACGAAGCGTTCGTACGAACATGCCACGTCAGATTCAACAAACTCTTCTATCCTCAGGAAAAGTGTGTAAATGAGCTGCGTACGTATGATGAATTCCACCTGTTCTATCCACCTGCGCGTGCACGCGGAGAGGTTATTTACATAATTCCCACCCCTCAAAACACCATATAAGGCTACGTTTCCTGCCTCTGACAGCAGGACGTGTTCGTTCATAAAATGACAGCGAAGAGTAAAAAGATTAACTTTACGGGTGTGGAGATTGAAGTTCTGCTCTCCGAGATCGAGAAAAGAAAATCTGTCCTTATTAGCAGCGTCACTCATGGGATTAAAGGACCAGCTAAAGCCATAGAATGTTTGTTTATAATAAATGTGGACCTTAAAATATACACACGTCCTGGTGGCGCAACTGGGAACGCATTGCGCTGTTAGGTACTCCTAACCTTATCTAGACCTCGTGGGTTCGATTCCCACAAGGTATGACTATTTTTTTCCCTTCTTTCTTTAGATTATTTATTCATTCCAGATTAAAAAGACTTTATGCTTTATTTCTTGTTGTATTGTAAATAGTTTTCTTGTGTTTTTTAAATCTGGAATGAATTAAAAGCAGAAGAAAAAAAAACATTGTCCCATGTGGGAATTGAACCCATAAGGTTCGGAACGGAGAGGCAACGCTCATCTCATTGAGCTATCGGAGCTCTATGACTGCAACAGTAGGAGATCAAGGTAAAGTCTGCGTTACCGAGACAAATTAAACTTAATTAATTCATAATTTAAGTTGGTTTTAGTTTGAGATCTTCATATTAATATTGTAGTGTTAGAAAACGGCATTGATAACAAATTGATTTTAATTTAAATATTTTAATCCGTTAGTCATTATTACATTTAAAATTATAATTCGACTTCGAACAGAATAACCTATTGTCAAAAACAATTGTGGTGCGTGATTTTTTTAAACTCAGGATATTTTCTAAATAACGAAATATGAAGTTATTAGTGAAGAAATTCCATCTGGATAACAGCAGACTGTCTGCTCGTAAAATATACGACAGGTCCGGACCACACGTAAATTTTGTTCGTATCTGAAAAAAATCTTAGGATACGAAAACATTGTTGAATGCCACAAATGATCCTAAATCACTCGTACGCACACTTTAAGAACGAATCTGTGCGTACGAACGGTTCGTGCATGAGGGCCAATGTTCATTATTTGATTGTCTTAGTCTAAAACTCTGGCATGAATCCAACAAAGTTCAGTCAGGTCCTCTGGATGGTTTCTTTTTTGTTGTTGAGACGTTTCGTCCTTCATCCAAAGGACTTCATCAGTCTGAGGAGCCACAACAAACTCAGTCCCACAACACACTCCCATAGTGGACCAACCAGTTTGCTGGTGATAAGATGGTTTCTGGAGTCCACCCTCTCCTTCGTCGACTCCTCCGAGGCAGCCATAACCAAAGTGGTTCAAAACATCAAAGTTCATGCTCAATAATCCAGGTAGAAAATCCAACAAAGTTCAGTCAGGTCATCTGAACGTTTTTTGTTGTTGTTGTTGTTGAGACATTTCATCCTTCATCCAAAGGACTTCATAAAAAAATGTTTTGATGTTTTGAACCATTTTGGTTATGGCTGCCTCAGAGGAGTCGACGGAGGAGAAGGCGGCCCCCAGAAACTATTTTATCACCAGCAAACTGGTTGGTTCACTATGTGAGTGTGCTGCTTGTGAGACTGAGTTTGTTGTGGCTCCTCGGACTGAACAAGTCCTTTGGATGAAAGATGAAGCATCTCAACAACAAAAAGAAACCATCCAGAGGACTTGACTGAACGTTGTTGGACCTTTTACCTGGATTATTGTGCATGAACTTTGATGTTTTGAACCACTCCGGCATGAATGATTTGAATGCCAGGGCTTTAAATATCTCAGTTTCTGTATTTCTGTCAGCAAAATCTCTAACTTTGAACACAGTCTAACCGGTAGTCTTTGATTGTTGAACTTCCAGAGCTTTTTTTTTTTTGGTTTCTACTTTCTGTTTTTTTCTTTTCAAGCAGTTGGAAAACACCAAGCAGACAAACAAGTGATGAAAATAAAGAAACAAAGGGGATATAAACGACAGTAATGAAGTCTCACCTGTTCTTTACCAGCCAATAATCCTGATTATTCAGAGTACCGTAGCCCACAGTCAAGACCGCATGGTTCACGTTCTGAGTGCAGGTGCGGTCATTGTAAACTCCTGGAATAAGAAAAGTTAAATTAATGAAAAATGCTTGGATTTATACTTGTATTTTTCAACTAGCTAACACTTGAATTTAATTAATTTAATTTATTTATTCATTTCAAATTTAAAACACAAAAGAACAAAAAAAATTACAGAATGATATAGAGAAATAAAGAACAAATTTAAAATGAAAGGAAGCAGAAGAAGAAGATAATCTTATAATATCTGCCCCTTTTTAAAAACAAAATTCCATTTAAACAATCAATTCAAGCAAAATTTATCCATAAACCATATTTATAACTCATAATAATATAACTAATTTATAGAGATTTTAAATATATAACATTCACACATAACTTTTCAACTTTTCAAAAATCTATTCTTAATCATTTTCTTAAATAGACTGTGCAACTTTAACATCATATTCCAATCCATTCCATATACCAATTCCATGTATTAAAGTAAAACGACCCTTTAAACTTGTTCTATATTGTGGTTTAACAAAAATATCTGTACCCTTTAATTTATAACAACTATTCCTCTTTTCAAAAAGCTTTTGAATATTTGAAGGTAGAGTGTTGTTTTGTGCTTTATACATTAGTTAAAAAAAAACCATTATATTCCACCAAATCATAAAATCCTAGTAACTTCAATTTATAAAACAATACACCAGATGGATGATAATAATGCGTCCTAGTTATTATCCTTAAGGCTCTTTTCTGTAAAACAAAAATAGGTTTTGTTGTAGATTTGCACGCTGTACCCCAGATTTCAACACAATAAATTAAATGTGGTAGTATGATTGTATTATACAGCAAATACAAAGCTTTATCATTAAGTAAGTCCTTTACCTTATATAGTACTGCAATGGATTTGGATATTTTAATTTTAACGGAATTTATGTGTTGCTTCCATGACAATCTATCATCAATGATTACACCCAATAATTTAATTTATTTTACTCTACATATTTCAACTCCGTCGATTCTGAAAGGAACTATCTTTTTAATTACTGAAAATCATATAATTTGTTTTTTTTATATTTAGTGATAACTTATTTAAATTAAACCAATTTTGTATGTTAACTTTCTCAAACAATAAAGAGCAAATAGAGCTTAACTTCATGCATTATATGTCCTGCAGCGTCTTTAAAGTGTCTGGAGTTTTCTTTTTTAATCCATGTATAAAAACATTTGGTTTATCTAATAAACACCTTACCGTTCTTGTAGAAAGCAAATCGGGGCCGCGTGGCATCAATCGCCACTGCAATGGGTCCGATATTGGCGATCCCTTCCTTCAGAGCCTCCTCGTTCCCCTCAGGCAGGAAGGCGTACCGGGAGCAGTTCGCTGTTCGATACGCGGGGTTGTAGTGGCAGTCTTGTTCCTGAAGTTAAGGAAGGAGATCAGGGGATGTTAAAGATGGTAACAGCTGTGAAGAAAAGGTTAATTTTCTAAAGTTTTCCTTTAAAATGGATTGTAGCAGCTTTAAAATAAGCAGGAAATTGACCTGAGGTGTTAAAGCAGCAGCGGACTGGTGAAAAAATAAAAAATAAAAATGGTGGAGTTTGCATGTTCTCTCCATGCATGCGTGGCTTTTCTCTGGTTTCCTCCCACAGACCAAAAATATGCATGTTAGTCTGATTGGTAACTCTAAATTGTCTCTAGGTGTGAGTGAGGGAGTGCATGGTTGTTTGTCTCCATGTGTCCCTGTGATGGACTGGAAACGTATAGCTGATATGACCCCCATGACCTGAAAAGGAAGAAGCGGGTAAAAGATAATGGATGGATGGATGGATGGATGGATGGATGGATCTATCTATCTATCTATCTATCTATCTATCTATCTATCTATCTATCTATCTATCTATCTATCTATCTATCTATCTATCTATCTATCTATCTATCTATCTATCTATCTATCTATCTATCTATCTATCTATCTAGATAGATAGATAGATAGATAGATAGATAGATAGATTAGGTGTTCTAAACTCTTCCCACACTTGAAATTTTCTAAACAATGGGCCTCATGCACGAACATGTTCGTATTTTTATCCTAAATTTCTCTTACTTTTGTTCGTACGAAGCGTTCGTACGAACATGCCACGTCAGATTCAACAAACTCTTCTATCCTCAGGAAAAGTGTGTAAATGAGCTGCGTAAATATAATGAATTGCACCTGTTCTATCCACCTGCTCGTGCACGCGGAGAGGTCATTTACATAATTCCCACCCCTCAAAACACCATATAAGGCTACGTTTCCTGCCTCAGAGAGCAGGAAGTGTCCGTTCATAAAATGACAGCGAAAAGTAAAAAGAAGAACTTTACGGGTGCGGAGATTGAAGTTCTGCTCTCCGAGATCGAGAAAAGAAAATCTGTCCTTTTTAGCAGCGTCACTCATGGGATTAAAGGACCAGCTAAAGCCAAAGAATGGCATGAAATAACCACTGCTGTTAATGTTGTGTCTCCCGTGGGTCGTACAGTATCAGAAATCAAGAAAAAATGGTTTGATCTGAAAATGGCTTCAAAAAAACGTCTCGCCGCAGCACGGTGCTCTATGACTGCAACAGGAGGAGGTCAAGGAAAAGTCTGCGTTACCGAGATGGATGGAAAAATAAATGTCATGTCAAAACTCCAATTGACCTTTCGCAAAACCCCGCCCCCAACCGGCCATTGTCCAATCACACGTCACTAGCATCTCCGGCTATGTAAGCTAGGTCCGACATTCTACAAGATGGTGAAGCGATGCGCCTATGGATTGTGTAAATCAGACAGCAGGTATCCCAAGAGTTTGTCTGGTGGAGTCTTGTTTTTTCCCTTCCCAAAGCCGAAAACACAACTGGAACGGTGTCAACAATGGATAAAACAGTGTGGAAGGCCTCACTCCCAGCTTAATGTCTCGAAGATAAACAAGCATTCGTATGTATGCTCAAAGGTAAGACAAACATTCATTGTGACTGTCCTGCTCTAGAAGTAATAATTATAATTTCAAGAAAGGTTATTATTAATATTCATTGTTGTGTATTATTTTGGATATAATTTTTAGAAGATTACCCTCTTACGTTTAGTAAGCTCATTAGCATTAGCTAACTTTAGCGAATGTTTACATTAGTTCACTGTCGGGTCTCGATGCTGTGAACCCTATACGATATCATGTTTAGTCAGTTTCACTACATAAACTTGACTAGCTAACACGCCTTCAATTACCGATCACAGAGTCTGTGATGCGAAGTTTGCTAACTGCAACGAAAAAGTACCTCGTGGAGGAATTTCGACTAAGTCCTTCAACACAACAAACCTAATTCGTCATTAAAATGTTTTAATACGTTTTAATAACTTACCAAAAGCCGTCTGCCAGCGCAGCCATTAGCGACACCTGTTAGCATGTAGCTCCACCGAGTAGCTCCACCGAGTCCGCTGCGCAGTTACGGGCAGTCCAGTTTAGCTGCGGCTTCAAAAAGGCTGTCGGCTTTGTTATTCCAAGTTAGCTCGTTGTCCCCCGATGTCTTCGGCTTCCAGTCCGACATCGAGGCGAGCTCCAGGAACCTCTGATCGCACAAAGCCGGCTGTCGAAGCTGCAGCTTTGGTGGGGTCCGGTTTAGCATGTTAGCCTTAGCTCATACCATGAGCTGCTGGTCACGCGCTAACACTCACCGGCTACAGAAAGCTTGACGGGCGTAGCAACAGTAACTAAGGGGGCGGGGCTTCTGCGAAAGGTCAATTCCTTTAATACCATTAATGCATTTCCACCCTGTTGCCTTTGGTTTCATTTGTTTTAAAGAAATACACCATTTAAGTCATGCATTGTGCTCACCTGTTGGTGATACTTGAAAAAAACACTTGTTTTTATGATTCTTTTTAACAAAAACTACCAACTCAAGTGCTGTGCAGTAGTTAGGCACCAAAACTAAACCCACACATGAGCTTTTCTTATTTTTATTAACAGTGGAAGGTAAACTAAATCCCCAAATCAACTTTTACTTGCTACCTGGAGAGCTTTGACCAAAAAACAACAACTTCATAATACAAGCAATTGACATTAGAGACTCAGTTACTCTGGGAGGCTAAACACAGACCCTTTGTGTGGCAACCATAACATCATGCAGAGTGACAACAGCAATCGCCATCAAAACCTTGAGTTCTGGAATGGACCTTTATTACTCCAGTCCAGGAAAGGACTTTTTCTCCTGAGTATGTTGTGTTTTGGTTTCCTAGTGACTCTTGCCTGAACAAATCACACTCAAAACTGGAACATGACATCACCGCCGCCGCTCATTTATAACCTTATTAAGCACGTGTTCCATTTCTTGTAAAGCCTTAACACCTTTTTTGACATTTGTGTGTTTCTTTCTGTGTTTGAACCCAGAAACACTAAGGCTTTGTATGCATTTTGAAGGTACAGTGAGAAAAAATTGGAGGCCTGCTGTTTGCTTAGGCCCCTCAGGGAAGCTTCAGAAGAACGTTGAGTCCACAAAATGGAAAGTTGGATCCTGCAGTGGTCTGATGATAGAGAACCCCCGTTTTCCACAAAAGACAACAACCAGACAACTCTAGCTATTGTAACTGGAAGTGTGAAATGTGTTCCAACCCTTCCTTATAATTCCTTCCAGCTGCTAGAATAGTTGTGTCGTCTGTGATTGAGGGGTTTGGCGTTGAACCCACTAGACACAACCTCCGAGGTATTTGATCAAAAGGAACGCAGTCGTGGATTTGTAACGCTTCTGACCACAGGCCAGGGGATGAATCCTGCAATCTCCTCCTCAAATACCTCCACAAACAAAAGGCAACAAGTCCTCTAAAAGCAAAACAGAAGACTAAAAGACAAAGCATGCACTCTGAACCACTGCCAAGACTGTTCTTGTTCAAATGACTCTCAGTGTGTGGCCCTGATCAAAAAAGAAAAGAAAGATTATTTTTCGATCTCTAGAGAACAGTCAGAATGCACTGAGCAACCATGAGAAACTAAAAAGTTTCTTACTTTGCCTCAGTGTGTAAGAGTGCCGGGAAGCTGAGGGGAAGTCCGGCTGTTGGAAATGCAAACACTGGCTGATGATAAAGGACTGTCTCTTTTAAATGTGGTTTGGCTTTTGAAAGATACATTAGTCCTGTAAAAATGTAACTTTTGGTCATCCTCTCCCCAGATTTCATCATGAAGTCTTCTTCCTATTTGATGTGGCAGATGGTTATGCCTAATTGATTTAAATTTTTAACCATATTCAAGCAAAATAACTGGTTTCAATCAGAATCGGAGTGGCTTAGTGTAATTTTTATACTGTATTTCATGTTTTTCAAGCCTAGAAAAGACACTGCTGATTGCTATTTATGCTAAAAGCACAGTAAGTACATTAGAGAAAAAACAATAAACTGTGGCATTTATTATATGAACTTGACACAGTACAGAATATGTCTGTAAAATCATCTAAATTAAAGTATAAGGTTATAAAAGCATGCGGTTAGCATAGGCAGGGGCTTGTGATGGTTAAATCTGAGCAGAGGCGCAACCTTGTTCCAGTTAAGTGCTTTAGAAATAAAACGAGTCTGCCGAGAGTTGAGAATAAGTGGAATATGCCTTCTGACTTAAACCAGAGGTGCCACGCCTCACAACCACGGGGCAACGCCAACATCTTTAACCTCCGATACTATTCTCCACCCTCACTTAGAACTGAAGATACCTCAAACTGTATTAAAGCTCCAGGATCCTGTAAAGCAGTGGTGTAGTCTACACGATATGCGGGTATACAGAGTATACCCACTAGCAAATCTTAAGAATTTCAGTATACCCATTTAAAAGTGTCCACTGATACATGATCATTAGGCACGTGTTATTGATACACTAAACAGCAGTTAAGTGCTTTCGTAACAATCTATCTGTAAGCAGCGCTAGTTTATTACATTAGTTTATCTCAGCAAATTATTGTATACTGTAATTCTGTACTTACTAATTAATCCTTATGTTTGGCTTTGACACTGTTTTATAAATTCTACAACTGGTTTTTAATACAAAGCCAACTGTTGTAAAAAGTTTGTTGTGCATTTATTCAAATATAAGCATCAGAGAAATTTGGATTTTATTTTTCATTCAGAAGGCCCTTTTGCCAAGTTCATTCCTCACTTACGGAACACTGCAGGTAATCATGTCCTGAGAGCGCACGCTGTTTAGGACATGATTACCTGCAGTAGAGAAATTTGGAAATGTTCAATATGCTTAAAATTCAAATATATTTTGAAGATTACATTGTACTAACCAGTGTATTTTGTATTCCAAGTACAGTATACCCATAAAAAAAGTAGACTACACCATTGCTGTAAAGGAATATGCATTGCCCACATTTGAGTTTTAGACTGAGATAACTTATTTTGAGAAATGGCAGAATTTTGCCATTTTGGTCAAACCATAAAAATAATACACAGTATGTGATATCTGTTAGCACTCAAAAGTAAATCCTGAGAATAACTTTTAGCTGCTACTACTACACACGCTCATCTTGAGTTCGGTTGGTTCCAAATGGTGATGAATTGTAGATGTACCTTCAAGAATTACTTTCCAAACGTTTAATAGAAATCTGTTCATTTGCTTATGAAGTATTTTTCTAATGGTACAGATAAATATGCACATGTACAAAGGAAAAATAAAAATAGTCTCTTCACCTTTAAATAGTGGACACTGATTATGGGGACAATCATAATTAGCTGTTGAAAAGAGAATTTGAATAACACATTGTCATATGCCTTTCCAAATGTCTCAATATTATTGCATCTATTGTGAGACTTAATGCTTGGAAGTTAAACTGCTTTTTAAGGTCTTAACTTTTAAGAATCAACATCCTAACATGCTTTGTTGATTAAAACAGCTAAACTTGGAATCTGTCAATAAAGCACAAGTGAACTCCTTTTTGGAAGCTGCGATTGTGTAAAGGAGAAGTGATATTTGCCAACAAGAGAAATTTAAAAAAGTTCCTTTTGTACACTGCTGTCTTTTAGAAATAAATGCAAAATAATGGCTTTAGACATGTGGGAGTAAGAAAAGAACAAAATCAAACCTATACATCAACAAAACTACACACACACACACATATAT
>JBBPBX010001084.1:62387-77287 GCA_038048925.1 Garcialebias charrua | reverse complement strand
TTACCAATAAGACTTTAGAAAATATAGTCATGTTTTTTCTGCTTTTTCAGATCTTCTTTAAAACAATATATTATTTCTCCCATCGTGAAAAACATTTTTTTTTTCTCAAATGAAGACGATTTGGAAGAAAACTAGCCACCAATTTTTTTTAAACATTTTTTTAAGGATATGATAAATTACACACTGTGACTAGAACCGCAACAAATACTGGTGATTCTGACATAAAAAACTAGACTACAAGACAAAACATAACCTGAAACAAAGATTCTCACTGACGCTGCCACCATTTTCCCATCACTCTGGCATCAGTACATCCACCTGTAATTGCTATTATTAGAAGAGGTGCTGAGGAACATATTAAAGACAAATAAGTTGTAAAAATTAGATGAAATGCTTCTCAGTACAGGTACTTAGAGACGATTGATATATTTTTGTAAAATAGCTGAACAAAAGTTGAATGTATGAAACTCGTAATATTGAATGCCTAAATAACTAAGGGCTTACTATTCTTTGGAGGGATGCAGATTGCCATCAAGTTTCATGACAATATTTAAACTAAGATGGTACAGAGAGATGCATTAGGCATTTCCATCTAAAACTTGAAAATAAATTAATACACAATTTTATACATTATATTTCATGTGACCTCATGTGATTTGTTTGAGCTTGGATTATTCGTTGCGAGTAACTATCAGCTACTATAACACCGAATTTTAGCTCAATATCTATACAACTTAGCCATTGAATCCAATAAATTTTTTGAGGTTACAATTGATCCGGTGCTTTATTAACAGACACACACACAAAACGCAAACACATTTTGCCTTTGGCGATGGGTGATATTTAAGTAGTTTCTGCTTCTAGGAAACAAATACAATAAAAATATTTGTGTCTTATTTTTCCGGGGGGTGGGGGGGTTGACCCAGTTAGTAACTTCCAAGCTTTTGAGTGATAATTTTTATCGCAGCCATTATTCATGCAGGGTATGTTTCCATGCTAAATGTCCATACTTATGTCTGCCATAGATTAAAATAAGAGCGATCAAACTGAATCAACCACCATCCAAAACATCTAACCTGCATGCAAATATGCCATCGCAGGACAGAAGTAGCAGTGCAGATAAAAGAGCTGGAATTATAAAGAGGAGAGGAAAAAAGATCTGAAGGAAAAGGGTGGGGAGGAGGACAGGAGCTTTCTAGCAATATAAGATTTTGTCCATTTTCTCAAAGTGCCTCTAATCCGCTCTAAACTCCAGACCATGTGGGACAGTTTTGTAAAGAAGGTGCAGATAAGCTCAACAACAGCGAGGAGAAGCCAAATAGCATTGCATTGTTGACGTACTGAAACACAATTATCGATAAACCAAAAAGAAAAGGTCCAGTTTGAGGGGGAAACAATCTTAATTTCAGATATGGCTCAAGACAGAAACTGGGCCACTGCAAGCTTTGATGTCTTAATTGTGTGTGTGCGTGTGAGTGTGTATGTGTATGTTATTAATATGAAGGAGGCTTACTGATGAAACACCAGAGATGTAAAGAGTGGGAACTGAGAAGATTTGACAAAGACACTAAAATGCAAACAGAAGAGGACATTTGGAGAGAAAAGACAAAAGATGACAAAGAAGAGTGAGAAACGGAGGCAGAGCACACTTCAGATGTAGAAACGAGAGTGACAGAGCAGAAGCCACTGTGGAATCCTGGTTGAATAGGCCCTGATTGAAAGAGCCACGGGGTCAAAGCGGGGCCTCTGCCTGCTGAAGCTGCCTCCTTTGGAAATTATAGTGTACTTTGTAAGACATGATAGACAGTCCTATGGTGGGTTTATAGGGCAGTTGATTTGAAAGGGAACATGTAAATGGTCCACACTTCCATATGGCCTTTTTAACCTTTCCAGAACTTTACAATTTTTAACAGATTATCTTTTCTACATGCAGCATTTTTATATAGTTAATTATATACCATTAAGCATATCGGGGGCAGTACAGTGTTTTGTACATGAACAATTCAGCCCAATGTAGGCTCAGGGGACCGACCCATAGATCTTTTGATAGGAAGACAACCTCCTTGCCACTGGACCTAATCGGCACATAATGCCATTCTAGCTTTTATAGCAAGGAACAACATTATGAAACCATAATGTCTGCTGAACACAAACATTTATGGTTTTCAGTTGTGCAAATGAGCTCCAAATGAGCTCTTGACTAGAATATCTAGCACATTTTGTTCAACAGGACATGAAAAATCAAGAAATGACACTACTTAAGGGTTTGAGACCGTAGTTTACGTATTGTAACCACAGATTCTATGAATATGGTGCAGCCCTTCAAGCCACACTACTGTATTGGGCGCTGAGGATAGCACCCAAAAACAATCAAGAGGGGAAAGAATGAGGATAAAAAACCTGTGCGGAGAGCGCTGCTCGAACTGGGGGTTCAAGATCTGGTTGTATGGTGGTGGGGTCCCGGCGTCTTTTAAACGTTTTGTTTAAAGACTACCTTTCCATCTCAAGTGTTTTGGGTGCCGTCCTCAGCACCCAATAGCGTGGCTTAGAAGGCAAAGCCATAGAACAAGATTATATTTTCTTGAGAAAATGATAGAATTGTAGCCATGTTTATGTCATATTAACATTTTAATTACAAGCTTTCTTTATGAAGTGTCAGCAGTTATAGCCCCCAAAAAAGGCTTTTGGTGATGTTTGTAATTTGTGTGGTCAACGTTACAGCCTCTGGAAACTATGAAAAAATAAAATCTTTTTCATAATGCAGAATAAAGGATTGGCCTAAACTGAACAAGTAAGCTTTGTCCATTTCTATATTTACCCCTTTTCCACTAAAGCTGTCCCAGTGTCGTTTCAGCGCCAGCGCTGGATTTCAAACCAATTCTGTTTGTTTCAACTGCCAAACCAGTGTCTCCAGGCCAGGACAACCAGTGCTACTGCGGTACCAACTCTTTGATGGTCTGAAGAAAAGAACTGCAACCAACAAAGGGTTGTAGAGCAAACACACTAAATATCTTACCCATTTTTTCATTTATCCTTTATTTATACAGGTAGTCTCATTGAGTCACGAGAACTCATTTTCAAAAGAGACCTGTTTATAAACCTTCCATTTGGTATCAACAAATACTTTTCAAGAAACATCCTAAATTCCATGCTTAAGTTCTCAGTTTGTTGAAAAAATTGAGCAGAATAAGAACAGAACACACCATGTTAGCCATTAACATATAAACCAAATATACTGTATTTAGCAAAACAGTACATCTGAGAAAGGGGATAAACCATACTCTTTTCATGAACAAAGCTACATTCATCTGTCACTGGATGGAGACAACTCCGAATGGATTTAATAATCATATTTGATAATAATAATAATAATAATAATAATAATAATAATAATAATAATAATGTCACATTTTTGTCATCTGTGTATGTTTCCATACAAGACGAAATTTGACTCTGCATTTAACCCAATCACCACCAGGTGGGGCAGTGGGCAGCTATAGAAAGCGCGCCGGGGAGCAATTGGGATGAGATGTGCTGCTCAAACACACCACAAGTTATGCCGTGACTGGGGTTCGAACCTGGGTCCTTCGGGTCCCAAGTCGGTTCCCCTTGATGCATTGCGATGTGGACATAAATGATCTTGAATCAAATATAAAATGTTAAAAAATCAGCTATTATTTAATATTAATGAAATCATGAGAAAGGCAAAGGGTAACTCTATGAAACACAGTGCCCAGACAATGCAAACAAAGGAGCTAATGAGACATACTGACCACTGGCCGATTGTAACCACTGCTTATTAACACAAACTACTGGAATATCAAGCAACTATTAAAGTGGTCACCTAACTCAAAATAGGAAAAGTAATTTACAAAGTCCATTGCAACTTGCATCTGTATTCAGTTGTTGGAAACCAGGACTTGTAGAGGCTTTGCTGAGTACTTTGGAAGCGAAGCGAGATATAAGCTGATCCTATGTTGAAGATATACTAACACAGTATAACCCAAGCCCTGTGTAAGATTGCTATACTATTAGTGATAACTGATAAAAGAAGATCTACCACCAGAGTTACAAGTTTATGATAAGTCATAAATGTGCATAATTGTGTTTGAGCATGTATTCAGTATGTAACGGGGTGGATGTAAAGTAAATATGCAAATCCCTAAACTTGAAAGCAACTCTACGGTACATGCTCAACATATTGTGTACGTATATGTGTGGCACGGGTCTCACCTGGGGGCTGAGACTGGGGCCGTAGCCCATGCCAGGTGAGTTCATAGAGTGGGGCCCCATGGGCGAGCTAATAACAGAGAACGGTGACGCCAGGCCATTCATCGGTGAACTCAGGGTGCTGATTGGAGAGTGCAGAGAGCCAGAGGGCCCCATAGATGCTGGGCTCAGCAAAGAGGGGTGCATTCCTCTGTGGGATGTAGGCGAGCCCAGGGGCGATGAGGTCACATGTCCTGATGAATCTGTTGAAATAATTCAGAAAAAAGAGAAGCGTTATTAAAAAAAATTAAAACCTGAAGGACTATGACTGCACAAAAACAAACAACCAATAAAAAAACCCAACATGCTGTCTGTGAATGCCCTTTTTTTAAGAGGAGTGTTTTCACACTGAAGCTAATAAAGAGTTTTTCCTAACCACAGCTGTTGGGACCAGACGTCTAGCACATCTGGTGAAGTGTGAGAACAGGTGTTGAACTTGAGCACCATCCAGAAAAATGTACAATTCAGCAAAGACACCCATAACAACTAAATCAAGGTGGGATTTTTTTTTGTTGTTGTTGTGTAAAAACAGCTAAAGCTAAAGCAACAACCAAATGGGAGTGTGGCAATGTTGACACATTTTCTGGTTCTGTCCCTCAAACTTCAAAAGCACCCCCTTCAGAAACGTAAGGTCAGCATGTAGAATGCACCTACTGTATAATGCATGTGGTTGATGAGAGGCGGTAGACCCAAGAGATTGGAACAACATGACCTTGCACCACAGCTGAGGAGGAACCTGCAGTGAGACTGTATTCTGTGGGAGCGATACGGCTAAGGTCATGTGTGAGGGAGCCCATGTTCTCTCTCTGTCAGTCTTCCTCCTCCTAGACTTGAGTCCTACTCTTTCCCTTGACTTAGCAGGCTATCTTGCCATCAGCTGTCAACACGGAAGATGCAAGACCAACTGGAACGTAAGCAAAGGCGGACTGACATACCGAGACGTTGGCAGCAAGGTTTGTATGTGGACTGATAACACCTCCCTCCCTCCTTTCTCCTCTCACTCTCTATTTCTCTTTCTCCCCCATTCATGCATATGTCTGTGCCACTATTTGTACTCTGACCCTTATCCACTGTTTTCTTTTTATGCCTGCACATCAGTTTTTCATATGGAGGTCTGAACAAGCATGTGGCAGCTCTTTCAGATGCCAAAATTCTCAAAATAATTTTAAAATAGGTTTCAGATCGTAAAGAAACTTTTGAACTTTTACACTTTCAGAAATGATTGAAAAGCGCAAATAACACTGCCTCAAAGAAACACTAATTCATTTAACTTCACATTGGTAAACTCGTTAAAACTGCACCATTTGATAGCTCAGGATACCCTTTGTATGTTTGATTTCAAAGTTTGCAATGAGTACCATTAATCAAAAATATAAGTACTTCATAGTGGCAGCCCTATATGGATGGAGGGCAGGATAAATCTATTTCCATCTTGCTGTTTGTTCACTCCTTATAATATAAAAAATGCTTATGCAAGGGAAAACACAAACACCCTCTATATCGACTATTCAACTGACGGCCTGGGGCCAAATCAGGCCCACGGGTGAGCTCAGTTCGGCCTACCAGTGGGTCCATTTTTAAATAAACTAGATTTTAACCATAAAACAAACTTACTTAATGACAACAAAGCCGCTTTTCCATTCGTAACGGTACAGCACAGTTCGACTCGGCACGATTCCAAGGCTTTTCCACTAGCAATTATTTGTGGAACCACTCCCTTTTTCAGTTAGGGGTTGCAACCATTTACTGTACTGGTTTAAAACGTAATGTCAGAACACTGTTGGTCACTGACTGGTAAGGGGGTGGAGTGACTGGTTGTTTGAGAAACTTTCACAACAACCCAATCCGCCATTTACAATAACTCGAACTTGAGGAGGGACTGGACCTATTTTTAAGATTTTAAAAACAATAATGACAACACCGTGCAGGCGTTTTTTTTTTTGTGCTTGATGGCCAACGACAAAATTCAGAGCGAGCTAGATGGAGCTCCGCTGGTTCCCCCAGTCCTCTCCACCGGAGCACCCTCAAGCTGGGCAGGGTGTCATCTCCCCGGCTCCGTGTTCCACCAGTCACCACGGAGGATCCTTTGTGCTCCTGCAGGCTCTGAGCTCCTTCACTCAGCTCACCGCGGAAGATCATACGAGCTGCCAACCCACAGGAGCATGCGAGGCTGGGTGATATGGACCAACATTTATATCTCGATATTTTTACAAAAATTGCGATATATGATATATATCTTGATATTTTTTCTTTCCATAAAGTAATAACAAAAATATATTCTAGTCAAAGTTTTGTCCCCATTGTCACACAGGCACATTAACAGCTGTAACTGTACAAAATAAATGCCTAAAAAAATCATTTATTTACATATAGGCTATTAAATATATATATATTTTTTTTACATCTTACATCTATTAAATAATAATCCTCTTCAGATGGGGGCAGCTGTGGTTGAGAGGCTAGAGCAGTCGTCCTCCAATGGGAGAGCTGGGGGTTTGATTCAAGCAGCAGTCACATGCTGAAGTGTTCCTGGGCAAGACACTGAACCCCTCATTGCCTCTGATGTGTGTCCCATCAGTGTATGACTGTGATAAAGCTCTGATTACTCGGTACTCTTTGTAGAGATTTAGTAGAGTGCATTTGGAATGGGTAAATGAGGACACAGATTGTGTTGTAAAGCACTTTGAGTGTCTTGATAAAATAGACAGGAGCTATATAAGTACAGTCCATTCAGTTGCGTTGCCTTCACGTTAGTCAGCGTGTGTAAAGCTACCAGGTCCGACAGAAATAAACCACGGTTCAGAGCTCATTTATCTGTGCTGTGTGCCTTTTAGTGGAATATAGAGAGGAAGTGTGACATTAATAAAGCAGCAGTTTTTCATATCGCTAAAGATACTATCACGTCAGCTGTGGAACAAGACGGCTAAAGCGTTAGCCGTCTTGTTAGCCGCTAAGGACCGTATCTTTAGCGATACGATAAACTGCTGCTTTATTAATGTCACGCTTCCTCTCTGTGTTCCTCTAAAAGGCACACAGCACAGATAAATGAGCTCTGAACCGTGGTTTATTTCTGTTGGCCCTGGTAGCTTCACGCACGCTCAGCAGCTCGTGTTTACTGCTGCCTGCTAAACATCTCCTTTTGCCCACCCCTCCTGGAGAAGCAGGAAGGGGAGGGGGAGCGCAGCTGAGGGCTGTGTGTTTGTGTTTGAGGAGGTAGAAAGAGGAGGGCGAGTGGGAGAAAGAAGACGGCAGGATTTCCAACTACATAGTTTATATCAAGATAGTCTCAACTTATATCGCAAAAAAAAAAATATATATATATATATATTAAAAATATCGAGATATCGCCCAGCCCTAATGAAACACAACTCACACCATGCCAAGCTGAGTCGAACCGTGCTGTACTGGTACTAATAGGGAAAAAAGGCATACAGTATTTTCTGGTGTATAGGTTGCACCTGTGTATAGGTCGCATTGTCCAATTATCACCAATAGATTGGAAAAATCCCTAGATAGGTCGCACCGGTGTATAGGTCGCACCTACGTTTAGCTCTGCTGCAAATGTCTGCCACAGGAGCGCACAGCAAGGCTTTTAAGAAGATTAACACTTAAAAACAATTATTTGTTTGATAAAAATTATAGCAAATATATGTCTGAGCTGAACTTTTCCTTAATAAATGAACGTAATTGTGAAATGAGCTGGATTTAAAAATTTGTTTCGCCGAAAGTGATAACAAGCCATCGCACTGGTGTATAGGTCGCAGGCCTTGAAAAAACCCATAAAAAGTTGCGATCTATACACCGGAAAATACGGTAACTGCTGGATGAGCTCTTGGTTTCAGTAACTGTGCCCCCCTGCACAGCTTAGTTGAATAGCCCTGCTCTATATCCTCAGGAAAAACAAACATTCTTCTAAATAATGGACTAACAACCAGTCTGCATGTAGATGAATGAGTTCACTGTTTAAGCTCCTGACTGATTCGCCATGAGCTTCTATCCATCTGATTACATTTTTTTTTCACTTCAACATGTGCTCACATACAATTCCTGAAAGTTTTTTTTTTTTTACTCGCTGAGCAGGCTATTCCCACAGCTGTGCGCCGATTGGGTTTTAATTCTGGCAGATAAAGCGCGCTGTGGTATTAGGGTTGCCAATCTGCCATTGTAGGCCTCAGCAGGGGGATTTGAAAGGGGGGGAGTTTAGCTGACAGCAAGGCCCCACCTGGAGGGGGATGACAGATACAAGCTGGGAGGTAGAGCACTCTGCTTACATCTCCGTTTCTTTTATTTATCTTTCATGTCTTTTCTTTCTCTTCTGCAGAGTACAACAACCAGCGCAGAACTTTACCCGTTCTCAAGACGGTTGCTCTCAAAGGATGCAGTTGTATTGTACGTGGCTGGCACTTTTTGGTTAAAACCACCACAACATTAAGATTTCTGAAAGCCAGAAATGTGTGTGTGTGTGTGTGTTTAGTGTTTTTGTGTGCATGTTTATTCTTGTTGGAGCTGGATTTCCAGTGTCGGATTACAGCTGGATATCAAGGATTCTGTTCTAATCCTCCACGGCGTGGAAAGGAGAAGAGAAAATGAGATAAGTCCAGGCGAGTAGAAAAAAAAGGACACAAAACTATTAGGTTAGTAGAAGAAGAAAAAAAAGAACATGCATTTTCTCCTTTCAACCAATGTCTATCACAACCTGTTGAGCTGGAATGTGTAAAAACTGTCCTGAGAACCCAACAAACGTCAGCAGTGATTTGCAAACAAGCATAAAATAAACACGCTTGCAAAATTAGATAAGAGTTTGAGTGAAATAAAACCAATAAGAGAAGACTGGGACTGACAAGGATTTAATTTGAATCATTTCCCAAAGAAGAAAAAAAAGTGGCAACTCAAAAAAAAAAAAAAACGGACTCAGATTTAAATAAAGACTGAAAATAAATTTGTCGCCTGCAGTCACCGCCTGTCAATTGCTCTACATCGCTGTGCACACAAAGTACAAGTGACAGCTACAAATAGACAAATTAGGGCCAATCTTGCTAGCAGGCGCGAAAAGAGATCACCACTTATTACCCCTCCACTCCATTCAAGCATCTCTTACTTCTAAACAAGGCCTCTACTCCCTCGCTCGCCTTTCTTGATCTGTTGTTCGGCTTTTGGACGTGATTACGTGGAGAAAAACTGTAAATTTTCAGCTCGAGCTCCCAGAAGCTTGTGTGTTTAGAATTTGATAAATGGAAAATGCAGATGAGAACAGATAGGGAGATGAAAAGAGACAAAAAAAATAAAAATAATAATAACACGAGGCATTTCATCTTGGGCCGGAACAGTTTGTTTACAGTTCTCAGACGGGGGAATTGATGGAGCTGGGATTAGCGACAACTTTCCAGAAATATCACTTTTCTACAAAGTTGTTCAGTTCTGTTTAGAAAAATGAGCAAAAGGAATGCCTGACCGGGTTTAAATTTACTTTAAGGAAAACAAGAATAGTCCTAGCCAATACACTTTTTCATTATTGTAATTTCAAATTGACCAATCCTCAACTCGGCCTTGTGAGCTCAGTCTCATTTTGTCTTGTGCATTATGTAATATTGAATAGGTAGTGTTTATTATGTAATTCTTTACATCGTTGCTGAGTCACTGATGTTCTGAGCGTAGGTGAAGGCATCCAGCAAAGGTGACAAGACTTGCTTATAAAATATATTTTCTTCACTGCTTTTATAACTTCATCTTCTGCACATGAATGACACACATTTGACGACAGCATATGAAGAACAAATTTATTATTGCTTTCTCAGCTTGTTTGTGTGGAATGTTGACACATGAAAGGCATGAACACGGTAATTCCAATGGCTTGCCTTAAAGGGATAGAGAGCATTTAATTAAATGGAGGTTACATTTAATCATCACTTCACATGCTTTTAGTCAACACCAAAAGAAAAAAAATCTTTAATTTGACATGAAGGGCACAGTTATTGCATAATGTTGACAATGGCTGAGCATATTTTCATTGAAATGCCAGTACAGTATAAGATGATTACTCAAGGTTATTTTATTTTAATGGAAATAATCTAAAGCCCTGTATACACTGCCTTTTTTAGTGAAATTGTAGCTTTTCTGCTGTGGTTTGGCTTTTCATGTTGTACACAACAGCCATTGGTTCCTCTAAAACTGAAGCCTTTTGAATCCAGGTCACAGAGTGGAGGTCTTTGGGAAAGCCTGGCATCAATGTTGCCAGATATATAATAATTACCACGTTTATATTTTAGTTCTAGGGTCAAACTCCCCTCCTTTCCTGACATGTTCACCAATCACAACACACACCTCATCTTACCTCCCCCCTCCAAGAAAGTAAACTCTCACTCAGCACATAATAGTTTGGGTCAAAATACAGTACGTTAATTATAAAATGACAGTGCTATCTGGCAATCCTTCCTGGAACGAAAGCTACAGTGGATTCAAAGAGCACAGCTATATCCATGGAAACTTTTTTGCTTGCTGATTCGCCACAATAAACAGAGATCATTCCAGTGTAAACAGGGCCTAAGAAAATCCATATATATATTTTTTTCCATTCAAACAAATGTTCCACTTACTTTTGGACAGTTAACAAAAGCACATTTTAACTTTCTTTTGTTTATGTTTACTGAAACTTGTGACTCTACAATTTTTATTTTTCGTTAGCATGTTAAAACTATTGTAAACAAAATATATAGAGAATTACTGGATCCGTTCAACGTACCGGTAGTTGCACTCATACATAATCTATAAGAGTAAAACACTGCTACACGTGTCCTCCTCTGCTCCTCTTTTGTGTGGGGTTCCGCAGGACTCAGTTGTAAGCCCCCTCCTCTTCACACTGTACCTGCTCCCTCTTGGCTCTATATTTTATTTTTTATTTTTTTAGAAAATATAGGATCTCCTTTCGTTGTTACGCAGATGATACACAGATATATGTCCCGCTAAAAAAAAGGACTCTAACTCTCTGGCCCTTCTGTTTTCATGTCAGGAGGACAAAAACACTATTAAACAACTAACACACTCAGAGTTCATCATAAAGGTATACAACATAAAATAATCTGCTCACACAGACTCATGTTCATGCTACTGTTGTTTGGTGTATAGTTTTTGTACTAATAGTGCTTAGCGTATTCTTGGTTTAGGACATTTCTTAGTTTTCATTCATTCATTCAATTCAACCTTTATTTATACAGCTAGCCTCGTTGAGCCACGGGGACTCATTTACAAGAGGGACCTGTTTCACTCACACCCACGGTCAATTTAGAGTTATCAATCAACCTAACATGCATGTTTTTGGACTGTGGGAGGAAACCGGAGCACCCGGAGAAAACCCACGCATGCACGGAGAGAACATGCAAACTCCACCCAGAAAGTTAATGTCTTAGATCTTATTACTGTTTTTCTTGATAATTTATACTTTTGTTGAATGTAACTGGGACCTTACACAGTTTCATTCCACCACATGTACCGCATGTGGTGAGAATGACAAATAAAGAAACTTTGACTTTGACAAGCTAAAATGACAACACATTATAAATGGAAAGCACAGCACAACCCTCCCACTCCATGACAGTGAAAGAAGAGCTATCCGTTCACTTTCTTTACCCACTTTTTCCTATCCGGATACCAGGGAGCAGGCACCTATCTCCAGCCGTCCCTGAGCGGTAGGCAAGGAACCAAACCCAATCTTATACCTAACGCAGGACCCTTTTCTCCTTTTCCTAAACCTAACCCTCAGATCTCTGACCCTAAACCAAATCCAACACTAAATCTAACCTAGACTACTAAACCTAACCCAGAGTCCTGATCCTTAACCTAACCCTCAGACCTCTGACCCTAAACCTAACCAAGGACACCCCTGACCTTTGACCCCACGTCTAACTCAGACTGCTCAACCTAACCCATTCTACTGACCCTAAACATAACCCAGGACCCCTTTCCCTAAACCTAATCCTCTGACCTTTGCCCTTTGCCCTTAAACCAAACCCTGACCCTAACCCCACCCTTTAACCCTAAACGTAACCCAACTGCCAGGCCTAACCCGGGCCTCTGACCCTAAGCCTAACCCTCTGGCCTTTGGCCATAAATTTGACTGCCAACACCGGTCCTAAAACCCCTGACCTGAACCTTTGACACCGGACTCGGGACAACCATTCATGCTCTCACTCACACCTAGGGATGATTTAGAGTTGCCAACTGACCATACATGTTTTTGATCTGTGGGAGGAATAAACACTTAAAAAGTAAGTGGTGTATGGACTGTACTTACAGTATATAGCACCTTTCTATCTTATTAAGATACTGAAAGCGCTTTACACTAAAATATGTGTCCTCATTCATACAGCACTCTTACAAGATCTCTACAAAGCTAATTTGAACCTGTAGAGACTAATCAGTGCTTTATCACATTCATACACATATGGGACACACGTCGGAGGCAATGAGGGATTCAGTGTCTTGCCCAGGGACACTTCAGCATGTGACTGCTGGTGTATTCGAACCTCCAACTCTCCCATTGGAGGACGACTGCTCTAACCACTCAGCCACACTGCCTCAAGTGTATCTTTTTCTATCTTTAGCCTTTTCATTCACAAGTGGCAATAGTTTCATAAGTTTTCTCTTGCAGCATCTTTCTCACTTTTAACAGCATGACAGCTACAAGTTGTTTTTGACTTCCCACTGAATTAAAAAAAAACTAGATCTGTGAGCTGTTATGCAGACAGACAGATGCACGTTTCTTGCTTTGTGGCTAACTCTTCTCTATTATTCATCTACTTGTGGAACACTGGAGATTTAGTGTAGTGCAAGTGGGATGCAGTAGAAAAAAGAAAGAAAGAAAGAAACTGAGCTCATAAATCACAGCAAATCACATACTTTAGGTCCAAGGAAAACAGATTCTTTCAAAACATAATGCATGAAATTGACTGTCCATGAACGGCAATCACACTGCTTTGTGTTTTGTGTGATTGGGCTAACAAAGGGATGCATACAGATTTAGGTATTAACCTAAATCCGTATGCATCCTATAGCTTCTGTCCAATCCTTCATTCCTCTGAGACTTTGTGGGATTTTGACTAAAGCAGCACACAAATATCCAGATAAGCTTTATGTTGGTCAATGTGCTTTTTTTTTTTGCACCACCTTGTCTGTGGGGGCTTGGACAAAGACATCAGCCAAGAAAAAGTCAAAACAACAATCTCAGGGATTGACTTTAATCTGAATAAAACTGCCATCAAATCTCTTGGCAAACTGCTGTTTCAGCAGGGAGAAAAACCTGATGAAAACCACAGTCTTTACATTATTATTATTTATATTATTTTTATTATTCACAGGGACATTTTAAGTGAGGCAGGTGAGTCACAATTAGACGTGTGCAAAGCAGCAAAGCGGAGCAAGGATGAAACACTAATCATTAGCATTTCTCCGGATGTGTTCAGAGGAGGAAGAGAGACGAGGAAGGGGGGAAGATTCAGCTGAAAGCCCAAGAGATTCAGCATGTTGCATAAAACAACCCCAAAGCCCAAAATAACACAATAGTCTGTACAACAGCTTCATTTTTACCTTCGATGTCTCTATCACCATGACGACAGCAGGCTGATATTTCAATCCCCTAGCTCAGTCTGCGAGTACTTCTGCATGTTTCAAAAAATTTCCAATTATCCCCTCACCCCCTTTTTTTCCAGCGTCAAACTATCTGCAGTGTCAACAGGTTGAGGATATGCATGTGTGCTCATTACTCTGAAAATTTCTGCCTGCAGTTTCACAATATAAACACACTAATCTGCTCCATTCAGCTGAGATACATTGTAAATATCCAAGACTGAAGTGTTTACTCTGCGGATAGGAACGAGGTGGTTGGAGTGCGGGTGTGTGTGTCCGTGCGTGGTGGGCGGAAGTAGTGCATGGAGCGGGCAGATGACATGTCAACAAGCAATGTAAAACATGTTCAGCTTCAGCCATTTATGAGGTACAGGTATCAAGAAACACAATTTCACTTTAATGTACATGTATGCCACAATAATTTACATTAATGGTAATAAACTGATGGCCCCAGGGCAATATCCAGCTCACAAGCGCAACACATCCAGGCCTGAGAGCATTGAATAATTATTAAAAGACACACAGGCCGATGCAGAAATGCCCATCTCAAAATGTATTATTCAGTGTGCTTCCTCTCAACACTTAATTAGGTTCAGCTTGAATCCTGAAAGAGAGCTACAAGACTATAAAGCACAAGCGGTTGAGTGCTTTAAAGCGTCAAACTTTCTGCAATCTGAGTCTTGTGATGAGAACTGGTGAGTCACAGCAGGAAAATTATGAAATGATGTGCAAGAAGGTGCTAAGAAAAGTGGATCAAATCAGATCAGTACACCTGGAGCTAACAATATAAGCATCAACGTACTGAGAAATGATTAACAGTAAAATCAGACGCTAATGTAAAGTATTCTGTGACGTTTTTTAGTAAGTACATGGGTACACTGCAGTTATGTAAATTGTCAATTGTTGTTTTTGTACCAAATCTACATATACATACATACATACATACATACATACACATACATAAATTAACACGCATGTATATACATATATACACACGTGTGTGTATATATATA